>JACEIK010003322.1:62442-106499 GCA_018107945.1 Datura stramonium | reverse complement strand
CACATACTCTTCGCTTTTCCCTTTGCACATGTTTCCCTCCTCACCTACGGACAACATACGACCCATAATTCTCTTAATATGACATATAACCATCAAATAACCATCAAATAATCATCAAAATAAATTTCGGGGTGTAACACTTCTGGAAAGACTTCTAGAAATTTTTGTAAATTGGGCTCCTCTATCTAAAAAAATAGAGACCAGAACACCACAGAGTCGAACTATCTAATAGAGTTAAAGCTTAGCATAATTGCCTGTTGCATACATAGTCCTGACTAGTAGAAAATGGATTGACTTTGTCAGTTAGTCACAATCATCCAAATAGAATCATACTTTTGATAGGTATGGGGCAATCTTATAATGAAATCCATATTATTCATGTCTATACTCTGAGTCGGTCCTTTGGGCCTCTGGTGCTCAACCTTCTTGTTGACAATTTGCGTGTTAGGCTACAAACTTTATGATATTTCTTGTCATGCTATTCCACCAGTAAATCTATTAGAGATTGTGATACATCTTAGTTGCTTTTAGATGTATTGAATAACAAGAGTAATGTGCTTCTTCCAGAATCTTCCTCTGAAGCTCCCCCACATAAGGTACACAAAAACGACCTTTTTGCCTGATAACTCCATCTTTTCCAAGATCAAACTATTGACTGTTTCTACTGCGGGATCTCTTCCCTTAACCTTAACAACTCGGGATCCTTATACTATTGTTGCATCACCTCTATCACAAGGGAAGACTTTATCATATTCTAAACAACTACTCCCCCATCATTCGTGTCAAGCAACCAAATCTGCAAACCAACTAACTGTTACAATTCTCTCATCACCTCACTCTTACTAGTTTCTACATAGCTTAAAATTCCCATAGATCTACAGCTAAGAGCATAAGCCACTATATTGGACTTAGCATGATGGTACAATATATCAACATCATAATCCTTTAGTAGCTCTAGCTATCTCCCTTTTTTTTCTTAAAAAAGTATTATAGGCTCTTGTGATCTATAAACATAACAACATGGACCCCATATAAATAATGACACCAGATCTTTAAGGAAACTACGACTACATCTAACTCAAGATCATGAGTCGGGTAATTTTGTTCATGTTTCCTTAGCTGCCTCGAGGCATAGGCAATGACCTTTCCATGCTTCTATTGATCCTACAGTCTAGGCCATCTCACTTGTCATGACCCAAACACAGGCCCGGATTGAGATACAGGACAAGGAACCCTGAGAGGCTCCAAGTCAACCCATGGAATGAACATAGCGGCTAAGATCATACAACAAGCAGAAACTAATACAATAAAATATGCTTAAGAAGAAGACTGCATACATATCAGTCTAAAACAGAGTCAACACTAACAAGCTGATATTCTATGTGTTGTTTGAAAAGCCTCTAATATAACTGATGATCTTATGGGAAAGCATCCCAACTAGCTCGACAAAAGTATATAACTAAAATAACAAAACAATGATCAAATTGAATGTCCTCGAAGGATGAGGACTCACCACCACTGGCTAAACAAGGCTGGAGGGAAAGCAGGACTAATGGTGCGGCTGAGACTGATCCCTCAGACCTGTATCATGAAATGATACAGCATAGAGTATGTGGTCAGTACTTAGAATGTACTGAGTGTGCAAGGTATATAAAAACAGATAATTAAAATACATAAGAGTTCAAAAGAGTAGGATAGTATGAACATGAAGTGAATATCATAATATAAACATGAGGGCTCAATGTTTTCAAACCATTCATAATCTAGTCATAATCATAGTATTAAGAGAAATATTATAAAAACATAATTTGAGCCAAAGTAACATAAACATGACAATGCATAAATCATGAGGAATAATGGGAGAACTCGTATTAACTGACACCATCGTGATAGAGCTTACATGATGCCCAAACTATCTTGCTCAAGTGGCCAGAGCTGTCCCAAGCTTTCCAGGAAAGGAACGTGCATGTTGTGATATCACAAGGAGGAATCCATGAATACATATACCTATGGTGGCACGTAATTCTGAGACTATGGGGTTTACTTAAACCCGGGGTCTACTCGGTACTAGACACTGCTCCTAAAAACATGCACATGAGGGCTCATATAGTAATTGTGAGATCATTTATAAAGTTCATGGCCAAATAAATCGTAACATACTTGATCATACTTGAAATGGCTAATCCATGAGTCGGCCAAAAGTCATAAATTCATAAATCATGAAGAACATGCATATTGTGAAAATTCATATACTTGACATTAATAAATCCATGAATATTACTTAAGAGAAATAATATCATAAATCATAATTTCATAATTTAGCGTTAGGAAGATCAAAATCATAATAGAATCATAACTTGACTTTTCATGAAACTTTGCATAATTGGGAATATATTGACTAGGATTTGAGATAATAGATATTATAATCAATTCAAATCTAAAATCTTCCCACAGATCTTAAAACAACATTTAGAATGTAAAGGAAATTGACCCATAATCAAATAAAAGAGAATCACATGAAATTGGGGTTAAAATACCATAAGATCATTAAATTTCTTTAATACTTGAATTCATGAACATAGAGGGAAATTGGGGCATGAGAGTGAAGAGGGACTCTCATTCACAACCCTACATACCTAGGTAATCTAATCTTACACTCTCCCTTGAAAGCCCAAAGGAATTGGAGAAGAATTTGGAGAGTTCTAGGCTTGTTCTTCCTTTAGAAATCCTCTAGTTTGCATGCATGGGGAAGAACAGTTGAAATAGATTTTTACCCTCTGTACCCCCAACTCAGCTTAAAACAACGTAGTATAGGTCTTAGGAGCTAGTAAATTGCGAAAACACCCTTACTAAAATGAAGAAAAAATACACACTATCTATCATCACGGGCCTCACCACAAGTCGTACAATGAAGCAACAACTCGTGATCACCACTTCGTCACCTCCTGGAAACCTTCCTAGATTCTCACCACGACCCATCTCATGACTCATGGTTTTTAACCACGGGTCGTAACATCACCGCGACTTCACCTCCCGTCTACTCCGACTCACGAGTCATACCCACGTACCACAACTCTTGGTGTTACTCGTGGTCTAGACACCTAGACTCCAGGTCTTCTTCAGACTCCTCCTACGAATCTTACTTGGTCTCACAACTCATACTACGAGTCATTTTGATGCAAAAGTGCATATTTTTCTATTTTTCTGTTCAACCTTCTGCCCACCTTAGACTTTCGGGGTATTACATCACCTCTATCTAATCGTACATTTTCACATAAAAATAACCAATCTTCCAATACTAGTAACGTATCTGACACTTAACGACATTTTCTAGAATGCCTTCACCGCATTAAGCACAAGGCGGTAGTGAGGGCCCCCATTTGTCCCTGAGCGCTCATGGAAATGAAACCTGAGGGACCCAAAGTCTCACTTGGTCTTTGGCTATGCAAATGATCATATCCCTACCCCGAGACGAGGTGGGATACTATCGGCAAGTGGGATAATTCCTGATAATTGTGGTATGTAGTCGCCTCGAGATTCTCTATAAGACTTAACAAATATGGCCTTCTTATTCTAATACTTCTCCTTATGAGTATCCCGAATCTAATGAGTGAGATCCTTCAATGAATATGTTAATACCTAGATTTGAGAAATATCAATACCATTATGCATGGACACTACTATAAAATCCTTAATCAATGCCTAAGGCTCGCTACAAATCGATGCACTGGCATGCATGGTGTATATGGTGTCATGGGCATATCTAGCCAGTTAATTAAACTTATTAGTGTACTCCCCGATGTTCATTTTCCCTATCCGAGGCCTATGAACTAATCAATTCCAGCCTCCTAAATCTCCCGGAGGAAGATATTTGCTCAAAAAGCCCGAGAAGTATTCCCACTCGCTTGGAGGCGTATCCTATCCCTAGACTGTTCCAATGTCTCAAACCATAAAATGGCCAAAATCACGCAGCTTGACCAATGTCAACTCCACTGCCTCTATTACTTTCACATGCATAAATCATAACACCCTTTAAAGCTGGTCAATAAAGTCTTGAGGGTCCTCTAGTGCTCTGCCGGTAACAATGGGGGACTCTTAGCTGAGAAACTCTTGATCCCTAGATCTCTCCTAAATGCCATCTTGGGGACATGTCACTTCCTCTATATGCCGCTCATGCATGGCTAGCAATGTGTCAACAATGTATCACTCCCGACATGCTACTCCTCTAAATGATGGAGGGACGTGCAGCCGGAGGATTCGTAGTTTTGGCTCCTTCAGTGGGCCGGAGAAGGTGGAGTTGTTACACCCCGTAAATGTTTTATTATTTGATGTTTGTATGCTAGGTTAAGGGAGTACAGGTTGTATATTGATCATAGATGAAAAGGAAAAATGTGTACGAACGTGAAAGCAAAGAGTATGTGTAGTTCATAAGTAAGGGTCAATTCTTTTCCCGAACATATCTCCCAATATATAACGAATCAGAAGTGCCACAACCTATCAAATTAAAGGTCATTAAGTATAGTTTCAGAACATCAAACTACTTGTCAATCAGAGTTTGATTAAAAAGTAATAGGCATTTGAGGTGGCACTATCGGGTAGTGATGTGGCCACCACTCCTAAAAATGTACCCACCGCCCAAACACCTTTATATTTTAAGTTTTTTGCTATGAGATTATTTTCATCTTATCCAGATTTGAGGTGCTTGCTAATCCTCTCAAATTTGCGCAGCAAACAACTAAGAAAAACACCAGTCAAGAAATAAACAGGAATCCTCAAGGAAACACCATCAAACTCGGCGTAATGTCCATGGAAGTGAAGGCACATTATGGGGAAGTTTTTGTCGCCTTATAGCTTGTTTTAAGGTGGTTACAGATTCTTGCCATGATTCTGAAATCATTCAAAGCCACAGATATCTTTGTAGGACAAACAGCGTGTAAGAATTTTACTACAACTTGGTTGAATTCCTGATTAAAAGAAGAAGTTGGAGGTGTATTGGTGCTGGGTGATCTATTTTTGTTACGTTTTGGATAGCAAGGTTTCTGCATTTTTGGAAAAGAAGTTGAGGTCAATTATCTCAAGTTTAACCAAGAACAACACCCCTAATAAAAGGTAAGTATTTCTAGTATACAAACTTGTAAGAATCCTAGTTTGAAACTAGTAGTTGGGCTCCAAGTTTTGCTACCATTCCTTAGAGCGATTTTTCCAAGGTTCGCTCATTTTTTAAGGTTTTGTTAGCTGTGTGTTACTGTTAATATACTCCATGTTGATTGGATTTGTTTAAAAAGGAAGTTAGGTAATTTCCTACTTCCATTCTTTCCTTAAAGGGTGTAGAACAAGTTGTTGTATTATGCCAAAATGTTGCCTTGTGTTGTTGTTAGTGAGGTTTTGCTGGATATATTGTCCTAAAATAACGTTGTCACTTGGTTACAAACTAAAGTAATTTAAGGTGATAAGTTCTGATTGTTGAAATAAAGAAACGACATAAGAAATCTCACCGAGAAAAGATATGTAAGGATCCCCGTCCATCGTTCTTTGCATACGCTGATGCCTTGTGAATTGAATAAACCAACAACCTCTTTACAAGTCTTGAGGCAGTATGTCAATAGTCATTTAATCTTTAAATTTTCATGTTTGATTTCAGTTAAATGTTAAGATTATGCCTAGCTGAAGTGAGGCATTTAAAGTGTGATATGTGTTGATTGTTGTCATAGTTGTATATCGAGTTGGAGACTCCTCAGGTGGGCATTGTTAATCGGTTCTTACCGTATGTTATTTATATATATGTATGTGTGATGCTAAATGTGTTTAAAGGTCTGGTTACAACTAAAATGGGTGAAAGATCCAAGATGATGACGTGTAAATGATTTTAAGCCAAGTAAAGATGTCGCAAGCTATTATGGGTAAATAAGCTTATTGAATTAGATTCCTTGTTATGGTTGTCCTTTATCTTATGTGTATGTTATGAAATATTCTAGGCCAAGGAGAGAATCCATAATCCTTTCCCTTAAGCCGAACGAGAAGCTAGTTGTTACACCCCTCGTAGTGTTTCTAACATTTAGTCGCCCGCATAGGATTCCCTCATATCGTTGTTCTTGTTAGCCTTTTACAGTGGCTATAAGGCCTTGTTGGTCGGAGGTTGTATTTACAGCCGAGATATAGCCCAAGTGTTTTCTTGAAGTAAGAGTCGTTGCCAGCCCTTCAAAGGTGCTTAAGCCCACTGCACTCGGGCCGCTCAATCCTAGCAGCACCTGCGCGCCTCATGCCTCCCAAGGAGGGGGCGTGACACTAGCGAGTTTTCGAGCTCTAATGTCCCTTTCAACATAATCTATAAATCTTGCTGAAACTCTTAGGTCATCCGCAGTCTTCATGATTTATGCAAGTTTTGAATACATGCATTTAAGTGCTATTTTCTAGCTTTACATGTTATATGTGCTCACTGGCAGCTATGCATTACAAAAGAAGCCTATATAGGTCACGATTTAGTATTCGCCATTACTATGCTATACGTGTTAAATTGACCCAGTATAAGCCATATCGGCTCTATTTATGATTTTAATTAAGATTTATTGATTTTCCCCATGTGTGGTACACTGCCTGAAGGTATTTTATTTTACCCTCGGTGTGGTACAATTAGCCGGACGGATTTTACCCTTTGTGATAGACTCCGGCCGGGATGAATTTTATATTGATTTTATGATTGGCCGGCTGCATTTTAGTTATAGTTTTTATTGTGCATTAGATGGTTGTATTTATACCTCAATATTGAGTTATTGTCAGGTTTCGATTTTCAGATTCCAGCAAGCTGTTACTATTCCTCATTTCTAGGCCGCTATCATTTATATCTTATATGTTTAGATTTTTTATCCTTACATAACATTACATTTTATTCATATTGACATCTCTTCATCTCTGGGAAACCTTCCTACAAATACGCTGTGTGTGCACACCAAGGCTCGATCACCGTACGCAAAGAGTTAAGCCGATTTCAACGGAATAGTGGTATGCCTTCTTCCAGAGCCATGTCCTAGTTTTGACTATTTTGAGTTTTGTGTACAACAAGGGTACTGGGGCCTTGTCCCGGGTGCATTTCAATTTTTTTACTCTATAGAGGATGGATATGGACTAGTTTGTATAGTTTTTGTGATTGTAAAGTCGTGTTGATTTCCATTGCTATGTTTAATTTTATTGCAGCCTTGTCGGCTTTCCGCATTGTTTATTCACATTATTGAGACCTTATGGGTCCAAGATTTATCTTGCTGATTGTGAAAGGTGGCTTGATTTTGCCTTAGTATTACATTTGTAGATGCTATATAGCCGGCTTCTCGATCAATCATGAATCGAGTGCCAATTGCACCCTACTCCATTTTGGGGAGTGATAGACTTGGTATCAGAGTGAAGTCGTGTCCTAGGGAGTTCACAAGGCTGTGTCTAGTAGAGTCTTTCTTATGGGTATGTTGTACACCATACTTATAATCAGGAGGCTAAAGGACATCTAGTAATCATTTCACTTTTTTACTAATAGTTCATATATAGAGCGAGGTCATCGATTGTGATATCTAAATCGTGTTATTGTTTCGTGAGTATGCCCGTGACAAGGATATGACTATGAGGTTGATTGGCACAACCGTTGGAGAGGGTACTAGTCACCTCCAAAGTTGGATTAAGGAGATGTGCCGAGGCTCAGAGTGAGTCTCCTACCCTGTATGCTTCTTCCAAAGACCGGTTAGAGTAGTGGTAGATAGACCTCCAAAGACTCATGCACTAGCTAGCATTTCTGAGGGTAGTAGAGTGGCACACTCCTCCCGCACTCGTGGTACCTCTAGTTGTTCCGGGAAGGACAGGGTCTTGAGGGAGCTGTTCAGCTGATGGCTCGTATAACCGCAGCCTCTCAGAGCGGCGATTGGAGGCGAGCAAGAGACATAGAGGCCGTGAAACCGAGAGTTCACACTGTGCCCGAGTTCTTAAGTTACCCTCCCATATTCACTGATCGAACTCGAGCGAGATCCTCAAGACTTTATTGATCATACATATACAAAGGTTGAAGGTGATGCGAGCTACAAAGGATCGAGGAAGCGGAGTCATGCCTTTCAAACTAGGTGATGTGGCTATATTGTGGTATGAGGCTTGGGCTCGATCCAAAGAAGAGATGATGTACCGCTAGCTTCAGCAGGGAAGAGTTCTCTCAGGCCTATGCACCACTATCTACCCTGGTGAGCCACAGTCTCGAATGGTAGTTTTGCACCTAGAGCAGGCGCTTGAGTATGCATGAGTATTTTCTTCTGCGACTCCTTCTTTGCCATGTATGCTCCGCACATGGTTCGGATGATGAAGGATAGAGTTCATCGTCTATTTTGGGGTTAGGCTTCATATAGCTCTCTATATCGTTTGGGGGTACATACTAGGAGCACATGGTCATTGCATGAATTTGGATTTCTCCCAAAGGGTGGAGGATCTCGCTAATCAATTACGGATACTCTGAGACAAATAGAGAAAAGAAAGAG
Source organism: Datura stramonium (assembly GCA_018107945.1). Classification (NCBI taxonomy): domain Eukaryota; kingdom Viridiplantae; phylum Streptophyta; class Magnoliopsida; order Solanales; family Solanaceae; genus Datura; species Datura stramonium. The sequence continues at coordinate 97,998 of JACEIK010003322.1, read as the reverse complement.
ATCTAGGACCGTGGTCTTGCAGAGGGCCGCAGGGTGTTCCAGGGATCAATCATCCAGGCGCCGGGGCTAGGCTTGTAGGGAGTGCCCCACCTCGCCTGTGGGATAGAGTAAGAGACCGAGGCCCAACTCCATCTAGCTCTCGACTTACGTGCTTAGCTGGGAAAAGAAGACTACCACCGCTGCCTTGTCCTCGTGTGGGAAATCTCTATTCAGGTTAGTGTTTAGGGGTAGAGTGTATGCTATCGTTGTGCGCCTGTGTGGCACTTTATGAGGGGGATTGTTCAGATAGGCCGAGGCATCAGCACGATAAGAGTGATCATGTTGCTTCTGTCATCCTCTCTGTTTGACCTCCCATACCTGATCCTCAGCTGGTAGCAAGCCAGGAAAGGCAGAGGAGAGAGGCTTTGTTTGGGGCAACCCAAAATCAATTTTATGCTTTGGGCGGCCTACTGACTAGGAGGCCCACCTCGATGTTGTTATAGGTACTTTGATTATTTATTATCATGCAGTATATGTCTTGCTTGATCTTGGTTCTACACTTTTATGTTACACCATTGGTTACTATCAGAGTCACTTGAGACGGTCCCTAAGTTATTATCAATACCATTTGCTGTTTTTATGCTAATTGGTGAATCTGGGTGTTAAATAGACGAGTTTATCGAATTTTGTAGTATTGGTATGTGATAGATCAACCTTAGCTGATCTAGTTAACCTTGAAATAGTTGATTTTGATGTCATTATGGGTATGGATTAATTGGAGGAATGCTATTCTAATGTTGATTATAGAGCCAAGGTTGTTAGATTCCATCTTCCTAAATGAGCCAATCTAGGAATAGCAAGGTAATGTCGTTGTACCTAAAGGTAAGTTTATTTTATACCCTAAGGCTTATAAGTTGATATCCAAAGGTTGTATATCTCTCTAGTTTGAGTAAGAAACTTGGAACCGAGTCTGCGACTCTCTAGTCAATTTCATCAGAATGCGTTTCGAGGTCTTTCTAGAGGATTTGTTGGAATTCCTCCCGAGTGAGATAGATTTTGCTATTGATCTACTTCCGTGTACTCATCCTAATCGATCCCTCCTTACAGAATGGCTCCAGCAGAACTAAGGGAATTGAAGGAGCGGTTGAGAGATCTCGCTCGAGAAGCGATTCATTTGATCTAGTGTATCGATTGGTGCACTAGTGCACTTTGTGCGAAAGAAAGTAGATGGGTCATGTTAATGTAATAATAAAGGCAGATAATATGTCTAATAAGTAACAGTGCTCACTACTTCAGGACGACATTCTGTTAATAATCACAGAAACCAATGCTTCAAAGATTGATTTAAGAATCACCATTTACCATACATAGTTGATATCCTAAGATCAGCTTCGTAACCTGACATATGGCCATTATGAGTTCTTGGTGATGTCATTTGGGCTATTTTCAATGCCCCAACAGCTTATGGATTTGATGAATAATAGGGTGTTTAGGCCCTTCCTTGATGTATTTGTGATTGTCTTTATTGATGATATCCCGATTTATTCACTCGCAGTGGCCATTTTCCCAATGAGCTAATCTAGGAAAGGCTAAAATTACATGCATCACCCGAGAGTTGTGTTATAGACTATCCTAGAGAATAAGTTGTACATTAAATTTTCTAAATGTGAATTTTGGCTAACATTTGTGACTTTCCTTGGTCATGTAACTACAATCAAGGTATAAGAGTGGATGTCAAAAGATGTGAGGCAAAAGAGTTGCCTGCACCCATGAATCCTATGAGATTTTTAGTTTCAGATTGGTTACTATCGCAGATTTTTAGTAGGTTTTTATACTATATCTGCGGCATTAAAAAAGTTAACTCATAAAGAAACTAAGTTTCTAAGTGTGGTCAAAGGCGGTGAGCACTGTGCTCAGGAGTTGAAAGATAGATTGACCTCGCATCTATCTTGACTCTTCCAAAAGGTACAGAGGGTTATGTGGTTTATTGTGATGCCTCCAGGATATGCTTAGGCTGTGTGTTGATGCAACACAGAAAAGTCATTACCTATGCTTCGAGGCAAATATGAAGAATGAGCAAAATACCTTACCCATGATCTAGAATTGGCAATGGTGTTCGTGTTGAAGATCCAAGGTCACTACCTGCGGGGGTAATAGTTAGATATGTTTTAAGGATCATAAGAGCCTTCAGCACCTATTCCAGCAAAAGGATTTGAATTTACGCCATAGAAGGTGGTTGAATTGCTGAAAGATTATGATGTTGGGGCATCCCGTATCATCCTAGGCAAGGCAAATGTTGTAGCTGATAAATCGGAAGTCTATGGGTAGCTTGAGTCACATTCAGGCATGATTGAAATGAAGACTCTACAGCAGTTGGCTGACTTACAGATTCGGTTACTGGATGTCGAAGATGGGGTGTTATTGTCCAAAACACAAAAGAATCGGGCCCTGATAGCGGAAGTTAAGACAATGGCAATATGATGATTTACGCTAGTCTACGAGAGACAGATATCGTAGCAGAAGTAAAGCCTATTTGATTATGGACCTGATGGAGTTCCTTAGATACAGGGCCGTCTATGTGTACCTAATATGGGTGGGAGCTACGGAACAAACTATGAATGAAGCTCATTAATCTCGATATTCAATACAATTCCAAAGCTACGAAGACGGATCATGACTTCGTGCAGCTATATTGGTGGAATTGCATAAAAGTATACATCACAGGTCTTATAACTCAGTGTCCCACTACCAGCAGGTGAAGGTCGAGCACTAGAGGCCTGGAGGTCTAGTGTAGGATATATAAAGTCCATCCTTGAAATAGGAGGTGATTAATATGGATTTTATTAGTGTGATTGCCTCGAATGAGCGTGAAGCATGATTCTATCCGGGTAATAGTAGACAACATTGACTAGATCAGCTCATTTTTTCAGTAAGGATGACTTATGACGTAGAGGATTATGCCAGGTTGTATATACCAGAGATAGTTCACCCGCATGGCATCCCTTATCCATTATTTTTAATAGAAGTGCTCAATTCACGGCAAACTTCTCGTAAGTGTTTCCGTAAAGGCCCGGCACTGTAAGCCTCTCGTACAGCATCATCCTTAGATAGACGAACAAGCTGAACGCACCATTCAGATAGTTGAAGATATATTGCGGCTTCATGTTTTAGATTTTGGAAGAAGTTGAGATGATCATGTTTCCTTGATTGAGTTTGCCTATAATAATAGCTACCATGCGAGATTTAGATGGCCCCATATAAAGCTTTATATGGGCGAAAGTATAGGTCTCTAGTGGGCTGGTTTGAACTCAATAAGGCAGAGTTATTGGGGCAAGACTTAGTGCAGCACCCATTGACAAGGTGAAACTATTAGATATCGACTTCGGGATGGCCTAGAGCAGTAGAAGTCTTAAGGCTGTACGTCATCAAGCGCTAGATTTTTTTGTTGATGATTGGGTCTTCCTGTTTTCCTATGAAAGGCGTCGCTTGGCCACAAAAGGGCAAGCTGAGCCTAGATATGTTGGGCCTACAAGAGTTATCTCAAGGATAAGCAAAGTAGCCTACGAGCTGGAGTTGCCACTCGCAGCTTGGGTGGCAATTTCACCAAGATTCATGTGAATACGTTGCAGAAGTGTATAGGAGACCCAACCCATGTTATTCCTATCGATGATGTCTGGATTTTTGAGGATATGATCTTCACCGAGGTCCCATTTGTTATTCTTGACCGGCAAGTCAGAAAACATTAGACAAAAGAAGTCGCCTTGGATAAAGTATTGTGGCAAATTAATAACATCGAGGAAGTATCATGGAAGGATGAGGAGGAAATGAAGAAGAAATATCCACACCTATTCTTGATGTCGACATGATATTAAGGTATTTGTTTGATACCTAAGTTACGGAGTATCTTTTGAAGCATGTAAAGTGAAATTAATTTCCATTTAGGGACGAATGTTCCTAAGAGGGGAGAATGTTATACCCTAGAAAAATTTTTAATGATTATTTAATGTTTGTATGCTAGGTTAAGGAGAGAGTATGGGTTGTATATTGTTGTAGATGACAAGGGAAAAGTGTAAAAACAAGTAGTGCCAAGAGTATGTAAAGTTCATAAGTAAGGCAACAATTTTAAGTGACCATATATCCAAATATATAACGAATTAGAAGACCCACAACCTATCAAATTAAAGGTATTTGAGTCTAGTTACAACATTAAATCACTCATCAATCGGAGTTCGGAGTAAAATTTATAGATATTTTACAAGAGCCTACATGGCAATGTGGCCACCGCCCAAACACATCTTATATTTAAGTTTTCTCGCTATGAGATCATTTTCAACTTTTTCAGATTTGATGTACTTGCTTATCCTTTGAAATCCTCTCAAGTTATTAAAAACTAAATAAAAACACCAAGACTAAGAAATCAAGAGAAATCCTCAAGGAAACACCATCAAAACTCGCTAAAGTCCATGGAAGTGAAGGCAACATTATGGTGAAGTTGTTGCCGCCTGTACCTCGTGTCTTGGAAATGTTTTTGTGGTGACTTTGCTGCATTTATGAAACATTTATAAGATACATATATGCTCCCTATTTTTAGGGATTAAACACAAGTATAAAAAGGAAATAATTCTACTACTAACCTTGCTTGAATTTGATTTAAGACTTTAAGTTGGAGGTTTGGTAAACTGTTTTTGCTGAGTTTTGGCCAAGGTTGTTGTGGCTATTGGATAAGAAGTTGAGATAAATTAATCCTAATTTTAATCAAGAACAACCCCCCCCCCAAGCAAAGATAAGTATTTCTAGTATACAAACTTGTAAGGATCTCAGTTTGAAACTAGTAGTTGGACGCCAAGTTTGGCTGCCATTCTTTGGAGCGATTTTGCTTAAGGCTCCTGCTCATTTTGGAAGGTTATTATTGTAGCTGTGTATTACTGATAATATACTCCATAAGCTTTATGGAGTTTTTTACAAATGAAGTTAGGTAATTTTACTTCCATTCTTTCCTTAAAGGTGTGTAGAATGTTGTAGTATTATGCTAAAATGTTGTGCTGTGTGTTGTTGTTGTGGCTTCTATTGGTGTGATGTTTTTGCTGGATATATTGGCCTGAAATGGCCTTTTCACTTGGTTACAAACTCAAGTAATATAAGGGTATAAGTTCTGATTTTTTAAAGAAAGAAACGACATAAGAAAGTTCGCTGAAAAGAAGGTATGTAAGGCGCCCTATCCATCGTTCTTTGGCATGATTATGTGTTGTGAATTGAATGATCCAGCAGCCTCTTTACAATTATTGAGGAAGTATGTTTTTTTAAATTTTCATGTTTGATTGAGGTTAAATGTTAAGATTATGTCTAGCCGGCGTGAGGCATTTAAAGTGTGATATCGTGTTAATTGTTGTCGTAGTTATACATCAAGTTGAGACCCTCAGCGTGGAAATTGTTAAATGGTCCTTATTGTATGTTATATAAGTGTATGTGTGATTTTAAATATGTTTAAAGGTCTGGCTGCCAATCAAATTGGTGAAAGAGCCAATATGATGACGCAAATGATTTTGCCAAGTAAAGACGCTAAAAGCTACTAAGGGTAAACGAGCTTATTGAATTAGGATTGCCTTTTTTATGGTTGTCCTTTATCTTAAGTATATGTTATGAAATATGTCGTGCCGCTGCACGACAAGCTAGCGAGTCTCCGAGCTCTAATGTCCCTTGAACATGACTATAAATCTTGTTGAAACTCTTAGATCATCCGCAGTTCCTTATAATTTATATAAGTCTCCGAATACATGCATTTAAGTGCTATTTTCTATATTTACATGTTATATGTGCTCACTTGTATTGTTATGCATTACGAAGGAGGTCTATGCAAAGCATGTATTTAGTATTCGTCATTTCCCTGTTATGTGTTAAATTGACCTTAAGATAAGCCATATCAACTTCTGCTTATGATTTGATTAAGATTTATTGATTTTACCCCGGTGTGGTACACCGTCTGAAGGCATTTTTATTTTATCCCGGTATGGTACACCGCTAGACGAATTTTACCTCAATGTGGTACACCAACTAAAGGTATTTCTTTGTTTCTACCTGCAGGTGGTACACCGGCCGAATGAATTTCATATGGATTTTATGGTCGGCTGGCTGTTGGCATTTTAGTTATAGTTTTTATTGCATTAGATAGTTGCATTTCCATAATTTTAGTATTGAGTTATTATTAGGTTTCAATTTTCAGGATTTCGAGTTGTTGTTATTCCTCATTTCTGGCTCACTTATCATTGTTATCTTATATGTTTTTTAGTCTTACATACTGCACATTTTATGTGTACCGACATCCCTCCATCTAGGGACCCCTCCTGGTAATCGTGTTGCGTATAGGTCAGAGGCTCAAATCATCAAACGCAATAGGTGCCAGATTTCAACGGAATAGTGGTATACTTTCTTCCAGGAGCCATGTCCTAGTTTTGACTATTTTGAGTTTTGTGTGCCAGGGGCAGGCCGGGGCCCTATCCTCGTGTATTTAGTTTGTTTACACCGTAGATGATGTGACTAGTTTATATAGTAGTTTTGGTTGTGTAATGTGTTGGTTTTCCATTGCTATGTTTAGCTTTTATTGAAGCCTTGTCGGCTTTCCAAATTGCTTATTCATTATTGAGACCTTTAAAGGTCCAAAAGATTTGCTGGTTGTGACAACAGCTTGGTCAGCCTTAATGTTATATTTTCAAACGCTATATAGCCGGCTTCTCAATCAATCATGAATAGAGTGCCGCTGCGCCCTACCCCGCTTTGGGGCATGACAGAGCTTAGGTGGCAAATTACTTCTAACCCTGTGAGGTGCTAGTAAGACAGGGGTCACTGAGTCGAGATTCACTTTGGGCTTCTAGCCCATCCTTTGCGAAGCGATGGGCAACAAGTTCCTTCCCAACGCTGGTAAATCTGCCTCAAGTAACCATATGCCTAGTCACATGCATTTCTAAAACAAGGTACAAAAGCACGATTTGAATTTGAAATATTCTTATGACTCCACTCTATAGCACAAATCCATTAATGAAAGAAGTGTAACAATTCTTAAATGCCCTGTAGCCTCCTGATTATAAGCATGGTGCACAACATAACCATAAGTAAGACTCACGCATATACAAATTGTGGACTCTCTAGGACCCATCGTTGCTCAAATACTAAGTTTGTCATGCCCTAAACCTAGAGAGGTGCAACTGGCACTCGATGCCCTACTTTGATCGAGCTAGCCAAAGCGACTCGACTAAGAGAAAGTATCTAGGCCCTAAGGGCCACCATAAAATACTACTATAGGACAAATAAATTTGGGTCGATAAGGTTACGCAACATACTGAGGAGGAGAATAAAGCCAGCAAGGCCACTACATGGCTTACATAGTGTGACAAATGCTGAAAAGGAAATTACTGAACATAAAAACAAGGATCGACAAGGCCATATAAAATGCCAAAAATAACCTACATAGCATGTTTATATAGCCTCTATGATACTAACAACTAATAGACAGATAGGACTTCAACGACCCATTAATTGTACACAAAAACACAAAAAGCAAAACTAAACAACTAGTCCAATAGCCAGAATGAAAGTATATTACCCTCCAAAAGATTAAACTGGGGTACCGATTGGAAATGTCGATTTGGACTTCTCTATCTTCACCTGCAGATCACCAAATGCAAGGCCCCCAGAAGGGACACGCATGAATAATATGTACTAGTATGTATGGCTGAAAATAATAATCATGAAACTATGTACAATAAAGGAAAAGAGAGAGAGATACAAATCAAAATCTGAAGTGCCACAAGGGGTGAGTTCTGCTTTCATGTTTCTTTTGTATTTTTCTTTCTGTTTACCATTTTTTGTGTATGATTCTGGGTAATCTTAACTCCAACTAACAAATAACATGACTGATAATCCCGTGCAACTCAACTAAGTATGCTCACATATGCATGCAACTACCCATCAACTTAATCTCGATGGTAAATATCATAATAATCTCGCTCTATCCGGTGGTAATCGTGCACAATCTACCTAACTAGAATGAGTTTCAGCTTCTGTAAGTAATAATGGTGTCCATATAAGGCCTATAAACTGCCCAACCAAAAAGAGGTTCGATCTTAAGAATTCATATGCCATGACATAAAATCATGTGCCAAACTCAAGAACTTGAGATTCTCTAACTTGACCATGGACCACTAACCACTAGGTAAGGACTCACTCTAATTTCTTATTTGAAACGATGGTCAATCAATTTATGGTGCAAGATTCTCATGTTTTGAACAAGATATAGTAGTTTTCTTGAGCTTAAGAACGGCTAGAACTGTCACAATTATTTTGAGAAAGATTCACGTGAAGGCATGAAACTTTGGCTCAATCAAGTTATTTTTCATATAAAATCTTGGTTGGAAGACAAGCCTAACTAGTCTAGTTCTATATAATAGTGTGTCATACCACAAGAGTAACTTAGTTCAACAAGGGAACGATACCGCAACATTATGAGTTTTGAAGAAACGGTAGCATCAAAGTAATGTTTCCCGTATGTATCAAGGTTAAGGTGTTATGGAAGTACAAGGATATAGACGCCTTATAGTAAAAATCGAGAAAAAATATTCAAACATACAACTTAAAATTGATATTACAAAAGTAGGATTAACAATGTCTACTACAACCTCGAGTCAACAATGCATAATATGGCTTGGGATTCGCTGACCTAAGAGAAGGGCTATGCCTTAGCATACCTTAGTTGTTATAGGATAAGAGAAGAACACAAGATCAAGCTTGCAAGAGGGCTTCTATGTCTCCTTGAGATAGAAATGCATTTTCCTTGAAAATTGTGGAGGAGAGAAGCTGGAAAATAAATAATCTAACCTTGCATGGAAGAAAATCCATGGAAAGATCTTGGAGAAGATTACCTTAAAGTAGGAGCACTTGGAGAGAAGGGAGGAACCATATCTCTAAGTTGGAGGTGAATAAAATGGGTGAAAGATCGGGTTCCATCTATTTTATAGATGGTAGAGGAAAAATCACAATTTATGATACTTGGACACCGTTGAAGACCGAGAATAGATTCGCAGTTCATAGGTCCAATCCTAAATTACCTCTAGACATAGTCCTCTACTTATGATTTGCTTATACAGTAGCATAGAATGAATCTCGCGGTCCAGGATGCATCATCCGTTGAACTGGAGAAATAAAACTTTGAAGTTTCACTTTGCTAGTTGCGAACCATAAAATAAATATGTGGTCTATAGAATGAATATTAACCCATATTCAATAACTTATGATTTTGGGTATTTACTTTCGATGGCTAAATAAGTGGTCCGTGATTGTCTGTCATGGGTCCTGCCCTTGCATAGCTTCAAGTATCATCTATGAAGAAAAATTACAAATTCTCATGGATTTAATTTACCGTTCATGTGTGGGTTTCAGGCTTAAATAGTTTCTGCTAAAGTCCTTCGATGTCGCCTAAGCATATGCAAGTGCAACGTGATCGCTAAGTAATATAAGATTGTAAGTTTGATTGTATTTCGATGACGATGAGAGTCTAGGGCAATGGCACTTGGTCGGTTTCAAGTTTAATTTTCAAGACGTAATTACACTAGTATGATTCTTCCTATAGTTTTTAGTTGCAAGTTACTATCCCATTTCTGTCCACTATCCCTAGCATCCAATAACTATTTCATGAACCCTAACACCTATATCCCTATGTTAATGTGAGAATAATGAAACGACGATTATGCCTACTTGTCTTTCAACTAAACAGGGTTGAAGGGTATATTCCTAATCCTCAACAACAACTTCTATCCTATCACCAATGGGTTCATGGTCTTTGAATTCCCGTTTTCTATATTTATTTTTAACCCTTACGATTTCTTTCCCAAGTTTAATCAAAAGCCAATAGATTACTTACAAGGTGATTAATCTATAAATAATAAATTAACACAAATAAATACAAACAACTATACTGAAGAATCTAAACTAGATTAGATTAGTCTTTCAAACATTCAACCATTCACCATGGCCACAACTCCTAGAATATAAGCTTTAGCCACTATAGACAAGCGGAAAATGAATAATTAGACATCATCATGCTAAAATACAAGTAAAGAGAAAATCTAGTGGTGAACTTTTCTTCCTTCCAAACATCTTACAAGCCTCCACAAATGAATCATGAAAATGAAAAAATGATCAAAGATTGATAAAAGCCGCTAACAAATGACCTAAGGGGTATATTTATTGTTGAGCCTTTTATATGACGATTCGCTTCTCCAAAACTTGGCTTTAAAATCGCTGTTTTCTACCTCGGAATGACCCTAGCACGCCGCCCAACCTATCTCACCAAAAACATAGTCAAATTTCTAACAATTTCAGCTCTGGATAGCCCTAGCGTCGCCAATTCTCTATCTCGCTAAGGTGTTCGCCAAATTTTATTGGTCTGACACTGGCGTAAATACCTACATCTCCAAGGTTTGTGAAGTGCAATTCTCTAAAGCCTACTGCACCAGCCATAGCACCAACCTGAAGTTTTGTTTTCTAAAGTTCGGACTTGGTGTGGGGGCGCCAGCCATAGCATCGTGCCCTTCGCACTCTCCTCCAATTTTCACTCTGGATCATTTTGAGTCCATTTTGCTTAGTTTCATGCTCAAATCAACTCAAATTATTTGTTAGCACATAAAACACACACACATGAATTTAAGCATAAATTAAGGATTATAAACGCAAAACATGGTCAAATATGGGTAAAAACATGGAAAATGGACATAGAATATTAAGGCAACATCACCACTCAACACTTAAACCATTCTTTGTCCGTGAATAATCCTTAAACATACCTAAATTCATGTTTCACCATCACACTTGACACCTCTATCAACTCATACTCAACCAACTAGCATGGAACATACATAAAGTTGTTTATCATTAGCAACACAATTTCATCAAGCACATATGAAGGCTTCACAATCAAGAGCACACAAACCTCTCTATAAATGACTCTACCTTTTCAACACAAAGGGCCAACATGATTAAATGTGACACATGCAACAAGCAGTACACCAAATTAGACTTCTTGTGCCCCTCACTTTTAGTAATGTTCCTCTCTCAAATTCATCAATATAAATACATGGAACACCATAAGTAAGAGACGCCCAATATCAAAAATGATGTAATGCACATATGTACATACCATAGGCTTGCCCTTTGTGTATGTTAAGACTACCTAATTGCTTCAAGAGATTAAGATAACAAGGACTTTTCTTGGTTGTAATATCAGCTAAGAGATGGGTAGGATTGATATTTCGCTTTATAGTGAGTACCAACCTAAGCACCTTTAAGACATATTTCACTTTTCTTGTCCACCACCTCTTTCCTTGTTTGTTCGCCTTTCATCTACTCACCCTTTTCTTTTCTTTTCATGCCCCATTTTTCACTATATGACTTCTAGTTTTATAATCATAGAATAACTGTGGATTTTGCTATTAAAGCTCTCTTTTTCTCATTTCCCTAGCAAAAGTAGACAACACAATTTATGGGAACCCCTTCTTCTACTTTTCTTTTCTTACCAATTTTGATTCTTTCCCTTGCAATATACCTTGCGGACCTTAACTTTTCAAGTCTCAAAGTGCCTAAGACTACTTTTAATCAAAAATCGAAGCTCACACGGAAGATTGGATTAAGTTATTTTCATGGCGAAAGAATAAATCTTTAGGCTCAAAGGTTAACTAGGAGAATGTACAGAAGGTAAACAAATGTAGGAATAAAAACATGGCTTATACAAAGAAATGCCTTGATTATCTCCTCACCCCCTACCAACTAGTTATCCTACATACACTAAGGCAAGTTCTACATTCTACAATATATACACACACAGCTAAATTTAGCCTAAATTTCATGGCAACAAGAATCTAATCAGCTACATCTACACAATCATACCGAATGACCTTTTCATTATTAATCCTCAGATATGTTGAGTCAATTTAAAGAGATATGTGTGTCTCTGCGGATCCTCACTCATGAAATCAAGATGATCACTCATTTACTCCAACATAGTAGCTAAGAAGAATATCATCAAGCATACAAGCGGATGACCTTACAACTCAATCCTAAAAAAAATATGATGAATCTTCCTCAAGACGGTCATCATCCATCTATCATAGGATAACTTCATTACTCTAAGACTACAATGACTCAAACAAGACAAAAAAATTGACTCTAAAATAAAGCAACCAAAAATAACATAGTAAGGACGAACAGCAAGTCAACATATCTCGTGCATCCAAGTCAACATCACCATAGTAGCTATTACAACCCATGACCTACGAATCATCAAGCTACTATTATGAGGAATAACATACACATATGACCTACTATAAATATAGAATCAAAGAACAACAGAAATCTATCTTTGCTCCAATTCCCATTACCTAAAAGGTGCATTGTCCTCAATGCACACACAATCATATCATAAAGTGAGAGAAAAAGAACTTTCCGGGGTCACTACATCATCCCTGATTGCATCTCTACTCCTTGTCAGCATCATCGTCTTCACCATCAACCCGCATGGCGCCCGTAGCAAGATCATCCTCATCCATATTTGTGGCCAATAACACCATCAGTAAGGACAGTGGCCTCATCATCATCAAGTAGCTCTTCAAAGGCCGCGGGCCCACTCGCACATCAATATAGCACTTTTCGTGAGCGGTATCGTGCCTCTAAAGCTATCATCTCCTATACAAGGCGTTGATGTCCTAGCCTCATATGTAGATGTAGCACTTAAATATATGACCCTTCCAGCTTACATCACGAGCCTAACGACTGGCCCATGGGCAAGAGTGAGTGGCCCGGGAAAGGACAAGACTTATCACGACCCGAACATGTTTGACGAGACACGGACAAGGAGCCTCGAGAGATTTGCCGCTCCATGGCATGAACATACATCTAACTCACCAATAAAGCAGAAGACTTACCATAATAAACATGGCGGAACCAAGCATAACATATCACTTGAAAATACAACACGAGTTTGAAGTCAATAAATTATTGTCCTAAAGCCTTTCTAATTTCCGATGAGTTGATGGATGATCTAAACTAACTTTAAGTAAGAAACTGAAAAATACATAAACATAAATGAATGTAGGGGCTCGACAGATGAGGACTCAATAGTAGAGACTAGATGCTAACTGAAAGCTGCCAGTGATCTAATGGCTTGGAGACGGAGTCAGATATAAATGATAGCAAAGATAGAGTATGTGGTCGCGCTGAATGTATCATGTATGCAAGGTAAGTAAAACCGTTGTCAAGCATAATATTTAAAATATAAAACATAATCAAGAAAAGAATTGAGAGTAGGGATTGCATTGTTATTTTCTCGAACACATTTGTACATACTAAACATTATAACCTGACGACACCTGCAAAGTTGAAATTTGATAATCAGCAAAATTAGAACATTTGGTTAAACTCTCTGTAGAACATATATATATGTATCAGAATGATAAACATGCATAACTGAACATGAGAACAATGGGAGGCTCGTGTCAGTGACATTACCACGATAGAGCTCATGTACTCCCGACTATCACACTCTCAAGTGGGAAAGAGTCATCCAGCCGGATACAAAGAAGGGGGTGAGTTACCATGACATCGATATTGCTGAAGGCCCTTGGGGTAGGGGAGATCACATAGGAGGTCCCAAAATACCTGATCACCTGCTATTGGCGCAGAGCCTCGAGCATAGGTTGATCGACTCCAGTTTACTTGGTGCTGTGACACTACTCCCAAAAAATATGCACATGCTCTATCATGTTTCAATAAAAGCGACCATCTTTTTTTATTGACGAAGTTGAATAATCATGAATATGTATAAATTCTGAATCATACATGAGAGCTTTGTCTCAAACCATACCACAAGAGATACTGGGAACACCATAAGCGGTGTGTTAATTAACTTGAAATCATAATATCATAATTTACTGGAAAATATGGGATTTCCCAATACTTAAACATTCTTGAAAATATTATCACTTGAAATGTGATCATAGACAGGCAACTTGAAAACGTAAGCTTATCCATAACACCATCATATTTGAACAGTTATAAATCTCCGCTTTCATTTTAATTTCATGGATAGCATTATACTTATGCTTGAAACATGATTATAATTAAACACAGTCTCTGCTCATGAATCATAATTCGACATTGAAACATGCTTAGATAATACCCATGAATTCAAGGAAATTACGCACAAGGCACCATAGGATCAACATGTAGATGTTTATGAATTAGATTACACAGAATTACCCATTCATAGCCTTGAGCCTTAAGAGGATTCGATTCTACAACTTTCTCTTGTTGCCTGCTGAAGAATTGATGAAAAACTTGAAGGAAATTGAGTTGATCATTCCCGTGACCTTACCATGCATGCATCAATAAGAATATCCTAGAATGAACTTAACTCTCTAAATCACTATTCATAGCTTGAATAATGTGTTTAGTCCATAGGATCCCAGAATATACAAGTTCTCACCCGCGGCAGCCAACATCGCCAAGCCTCACGAGGGACCGGATCGTTGACATGACCATGACTCGGTCTTCCAAATATCGTGAAAATCGCCACTTTCCTCAAAGGGTCCCCATAAGGGACTCCACGACTCACTCGGTGGCTACGACCGAGGTCACCATCCGCGAGGGGACGCTAACATTACACCTAGGCTCACCATGGGGAACTACACGAGGTCGCTACCGTGACCACGACTTGCATTGCCATCGCTGTTGAGTTCTTCCTTCACTATTCTTGGTTACGATCGAGCCTTGTCTAGGAAGTCGTGGGGATGACCACTTACTTGTGGTCATGTCTCGAGGGACCCAAACTCAAAATTCCAACTTAAGACATGCATCTCACCACGATTTTCTATACTAGGTCATAGAACGGGGAGACCCGGGAGTTTAAATGGAGAAAATAAGATTTTCCGCACCAGCTCACAAAATGAGTCATCTTGTGACCCATGGGGTAGACGACGAGTAGTGAAGTGACTTGTGGTGAGGTGTATGGCTTAAGTTGGAATTTTTGAGTTTGGAGTCCCCACGTACATGAGACGTGAGTCATGGTCAGCCCCACGATTCGTTAAGTCGCCAAGGCCAAGGATAAGGTGAAGGAAGAGGACTTTGGCGAAGAAGAATTCACGAGTGGTGACCAAGGTTGTGGTCACCGGTAACGACTCGTGTAGTTCCCCGTGGTGAGCCCTAGGTGTAATGTTGGCAATGTATACAATGGAAGGTGACCACGAGTCGTGGCCACCAGAGATGAGGTGGGACCCTTGAGGAAAAGTGACACTCAAACACGACGACCGGCAGACGACGAGTCATGGTCCTTGGTAATGACTCATCCACTCCCTCATAAATCGGGCAACACTATTTTCAAGTGAATTTAGTAAGGGCTTATCCGTAATTCCTATGAACTTAAGGCCTAAATTACGTCATTTTTTTAAGCTATGAATAGTGAAGTTTAAGAGGGGTAAGTTCATTCTAGGCTATTTTTATTCATGCATGAGAGCCGTCTAGAGAGGTGATCAAGCTTAATTTCCTGCAAGTTTCATCACTTTTCCTTGACAATCAGAAGTTGAAGAATCAGATCCTCTCAGGTATGTAAGGCTATGAATGGGTGAATTTTTTCACACCCATGTCCAACCCCTCTCTAATTCATAAATATCTACATGTTGATCCTATTAGGTTTGGGGCCTAATGCATGAATTTCCTAAGTTTCTACCATGGGTATGATCTAAGCATGTTTTTATTATTGAATTATGATTCATGGGCAAGTTTTACATTGCTTTCACTATAATCATGTTTTCAAGCTTATAAATTATAATACCCATCCAGGAAAATTCATGAAAGTGAGATTTATGATATATGTTCAAATATGATGAGATATTTATGATGAAAAGAATGTTTTCAAGTTACCCATGTCTATGATCATGTTTTCAATTGAATCAAGTATTTTCATACATGTTTAATTTTGGGCAAGCCCATATTTTCAAGTATGATATATGATTTCAAGTTAATTAGCTAACTACATGGTTTCTTGGAGCCAAGACTCCCAATTATGTTCGGTACTTGTGTTATGGCTTGAGCCAAGGCCTTTATGTATGATTCAGATTTATATATATTCATGATTATTCAACTTCATCAATAGATGTTGGTCATCTTCTTTGATAAACAATGGAGAGAATATGCACGTTTTTGGGAGTAGTTTCTAGCATCGAGTAGGCTTAGGGTCTGTCAACTCCTATGCCCCGAATTGCGCCAACATAGGTATGATCGATTATTTTGGAACCTCCTATGTGAGTTTCCCTGCCCCCAAGGGGCCTTCATCTTGATATCGATATCATGGTAGCGTCCTTAGCCCTGGTAAGGCTTTGGATGGCTCTGCCCACTTGAGTTTGATAGTCGAGACCACGTAAGGTCTATCGTGGTAATGTCGGTTACATGACGAGCCTCCCATTGTTCCTCATGATTTTAGTTATGCATGTTTATCATTCATGATATACATATATATGTTCTAAAGCAGGTTTGTCCTAATGTTCAGTTTTACTTATGATTATCATATTTCATCTGGGTCATTCGATTCAAATATGATGTTCGGTGCATGTACAGATTTTATAATTTTAGAAAATAGCATGCAAGCCTCTCTCATTTCACTTGATTATTATTTATATTATACATGTTTTAAATGATTTTACTTATTAAAATAGTTTTACTTACCTTACACTCGGTATATTCCACATAATACCGACCGCATACTCTATGCTGTATCTTTTTATGATACGGCTCCGATCTCAGACTCCAGCCTCACACAGCCAGCCTGGAGTTAGCATCCAGTCTCTATTGGTGAGTCCTCATCCGTCGAGGGCCCTCTTCCATTCAGTTATGCTTATGTATTTTCGCTCGTACTTAGAGAGTTATTTGGGATCTTGTCCCATCAACTCACGAATTAGAGGCTTTTCAGCAGCTAGATTTATTCAAATTTCAAACTCGTGTTGTATTTTCAAATTGTTATGTTATATTCAGATTTTTTCCATGTTTATTATGTTAAGACTTACTTTACTTGATTGAGTTAGATGTATGTTCATGCCATGGGCCGAGATTCTGGAGGCCTAAGGGCCTTGTCCCATGTCTCGATTCGGGCCTACGTTCGGGTCGTGACAAACTTGGTATCATAGTAATAGGTTTTGAATTGTCCTAGGGAGTCTTAAAACTGCATTAAGTAGAATTTTTTCATGGGTGTGAAGCGCGCCAGCACTTATGACGAAGAGGCCATCAGATGTTTAGGAAATGTCTCTTTCATGATCTAGGTCATGAAAGGAAATGTCTCTATCCTTCTAACTCGTGCTATTGCAATTGCAGAATCATGCTCGTAGAGTCAACAGCAGAAGAAATGGGAATGGAAATGGCCGTGAGGATGGCACAGGGACGGGCACCAAAAGGCCCCACCAGCCCATAAGTACCATGCACCGAAGCCGGCTGCCCACGCCGAATTCAAGGCAACCATTCGATGCTAGAGTGGGCCTTGACTCGCCCACGTCAACCAATAGGCAAGAGTGCATATCCTACAGTACGGGAATGCGGTGGAAACACGACAAGAGATTTCCAGGATGAAACCTACCAGAGTTTCTTCGATCAAAGGTGACGAGGAACCACATGAGTTTACCGACGAGATTCTAAAGATTACCCAAGTTATGGGGGTGAATGGAGAGGAGTGCAAGACTTAGCCTCTATCAGCCGAAGGGGTTATGACATTTGGTCTGGCAAAGGGAAGGATAGTAGGGTAGCCAGAGCAAGGCTCCTATCAGTTGGGATGAGTTTAATGTCGCTTTCAAGATCGGTTTTTGCCCCTGTGAGATGAGGGAGTCAAGGCAACCAAGTTCATGAATCTAAGATAGGGAAAGATAACAAAGAGAGTCCATGCTAAAGTTCACTGTCTAATAAAGTACGCCCCAGAGTTAGTGGTTGATTGAGGGCTCAAGTGAGAAGGTTTGTACATGGGGTGGCGGACTATCTAGACAAGGGCCAGAACCTCCATGCTCCATAAAGATATGGATTTTCCTCGGATAGTCTTGTACGACCAACGATGGAGGTGGAGCATCTAAGGGAGAGAGGCCAAGAGGGCCAGATTATTAGCCTATAGGTTTCAGCTGGAGACAAGGTGGTAGGCATCACAAAGTGAGTCCTAACGTAGATCTTTAGCCCCAAAGATCTTCAAATTTATGAGTGTGACAACCAGACCTAGGAACGACTAGAGGGGGTGAGCATTAGGCTCTAGGGTTAGAGCAAGCAGCCCGCAGATTCTAGTATTCCCTGCTTGTGACTCGGTGTGCTGGAGGCACACGAGTTAGTGCGTTTGGCAAGTACATGTGCTTGCTTCTTGGTGCGTGAAGTCCTAACATATGCTCGAGAGATTGCCCAAGAGCTAGAATGGGCCATGATAGGGGTAGAGGCCCAAACTTTCCAACAGCCTAGCAAACTCTCCACTGCACCCACCAACAGTGGCATCTACTAGCACAGGTAGTGGTCAGTGCCAAAATAGATTCTATGCCCGAGCATCCACCAGAGCAAGGAGGTCTCCCTGCATGTGTAGTCACTGGTATGTTACGAGTTTTTCACATTGATGTACATGCTTAGATCCAGGGGTTACCTATCTTTGTGACGCCCTATGTGGCTAGTAGTTTCAAAGTCAGTCCTGAAATCTTATCAAAACCCTTCTCAGCCTCTACTCCAATAGGTGATTCAATAGAGCTAGATGGGTACGTGTTGCCCGGGTCACGCCCTTCGTAAAGTCACCTCTTAAGATTTAGTAGAGTTAGCCATGACCGATTTTGATGTATCCTCGGTATTGGATTGGCCATTTGCATGTTATACCTCAGTTAATTGTAAGAAGCCCAGGCAGTAGAGTTCAGATTTCCGGTGAGCCATTCATAGAATGAAGGATCATTCAAGCAGCTCGTAGGTCATTTCATTTCCTATCTTACAGGGAAGATGATCTCCAAGGGTTGCGTGTACAATCTAATTTGGGTTAAGGATTCCATGTCCGGACCCCGACTATCCAATCAGTCCTAGTAGTGTTTGAGTACCCATAAGTCTTCCCGCAGGATCTGGGAATCCCCTCCCGAGCGGGAGATTGATTTTAGTATTGACTTTTTCCCGATACTTCACTTTATCTATTCCTCCATACATAATGGCTCTAGCCAAGTTAAAGGAGTTGAAGGAGCAATTGAAATACCTTTTAGATAAGGGATTCATTAGACCGGGCAAATTCCCATGGGGTGCACCAGTTCTCTTGTCCGAAAGAAAGATGGTTCTTTCGTATGTGTATTGGATTACAATGCAATTAAACAAGGTCACCATCAAGAATGCATCTCTACACAGATTGATGATTTGTTTGACCAGCTTCAGGGTTCCAAGTACTTTTCGAAGATAGATCTCAGGTCCAATTATCATCAGCTTAGGGTCCAAGAGAGTGACATCTCAAAATAGCCTTTTTAGGACGTGGTATGGTCATTATGAGTTTGTAGTTATGTCTTTTGACTAATGAATGCTCCTCAGCCTTTTATGGATTTGATTTAACAGCGTGTTCAATCCATATCCGGACATGTTCGTGATTGTGTTCAGATGATATCCCTATATACTCTGAGCAAGGAGGAGCATGCCGCTCATTTGAGGGTGGTACAATAGCGGCATCCTCAAGGATCACCAATTATATGCCACCAAAGAAGTGCGAGTTTTTGCTGAGCTCAAAGGGCATTCTTGGTCATGTGGTATCAAGTGAGGGCATAAAGGTGGACTCTAAAAACATAGAAGCGGTGAAGAGTTGGTCGAAATCAGTGAATCCTTCAATGAAGGTGGAGCTTCTGGGCTTAGTCAAGCACATCTGAGAATTGTTGAGGGCTTTCATCTATTGCAAAGACCATTGAACAAATTGACCAAAAAGAAAGTGAAGTTCCATGGTCGAGGCTTGTGAGAGGAGCTTTCAGAGTTAAAGACTCGACTTTACCCAGCACCAAGTGTTAATCCTACTCGAGGGTACCGATGGGTTTATGGTATATTGTGATGCTTCTAGGATCGGCCTTGGTTATGTATTGATGCATCCTGGTAAAGTAATAGCATACGCTTCCAAACAGATGAAATTTCATGAGAAAATTACCCTATCCATGATCTTGAATTAGCGGCGTGGTATTTGCCCGGAAGGCGGAGACACTACTTGTACAAGGTCCATGTAGATGTGTTTACAGACCACAAGATCCTAAATATGTGCTTTCTACTGTGAAGGACTTAAATCTTCGTAAAAGAAGGTGGTATCAAAGCCGATTCTCGATCAGTTCAATGGTGGGAAAAACCTCAGCGAGGACGTTGAGTCCCTATGAGGGGTGAGTGCAGTGGACGCGATACGTAAGGCCCGGCTCACTTAGGAAAATCCAACATCGAAAAGAGAGGGAGAGTCTTGGCCTATTTAGTAAAGGACTGTACTTAATACTATGAGGTGCTTTTTGGGTTGAAAATCCAAGGGGACAAACTGCAGCAGTCGAGCCTAAAAGTGGACAAAACTTACAGTGTTGGGCCAGGTCAGCATGAGATCCCTTCACCTTTGTAATGTCCATCATCTTTCCATCTAGGTGTCCTGCTAGAGGTCGACAAGGTATGCATCCTCCTTAATAATACCTGTCTGCAAAAACATGGTCAAGAGACTACCGATAATATTTCCATCTACAATTGTCCCGATCTTCTCATATTGTCACAAAGAACAAGCACTCACACCGAGATCGGCATCCCCTTCATCAACATGTACACCAAGACAATCCGCCCGAGTCACCTCTATCGTATGTGTCCCAGGGAGAAAGACAAAGATACACCAACTTCACCTACACCTTGCCTCCTTATTCAGATAAGCAAACGCAAGTGTAATTAGTGCCATTTTGATCCTCGCCAATCTGACAGATGAGTGCTCACTACATACTGTGTGACGGATGTCTTTATATAGAGGTTTCTCCAGCAAGATGAAATACTCAAAGGTCTACGATGGTGTCTCTAAGAAGGCATTGAACCTTTTAGCTATGAATCGCACCACCTATCCACTGATCTACCTTGGTTCTCTCCGAATGAGGTATCCCAATTTGCGTAGAACTCCTCACCAATGTGAGGTTTCACCTCTCCATCTCATTAAAGATGTCGAACAAACTCCCAACTCACGTATCTTGTCCCGAATGGACGGGAACTCAAGTTTCAAGCAGCCTCATCTATCCAATTTTCAAGTGCATACTTGGCTTGTTTTTGCATTAACCAAGTAATCCCATGAGGCTCTCTACAGCACTTTTCTCCAAATCTCCGCGAGGACAATCTCCTTTGAAGCCTAAGAATCCAGCCCTTTTTTGCCTTTTCTAGTCCTCTTGAGACTTGGATCCGCAACAACCACCTCCTTTCTCTTTGATGCCATGGTACCTAATAAGCAAAATCAAGAACTTCACAAAATTAGTCTGTGAACAAAATGGCTAACTAATTAAGTGTTGAAGGAGCAAAATCCACCCCACAATTAATTTGTTAGCATACTTGTGAGAATTTGTCAACAAGGTACTCAAGACTTCCCCATCATCATCCAGCAACTTCAACACCACAATAACTCACCAACTCCAACTACAACAAAGTTCATGGATTTTTCCTTTTCTACTCTCCCCAACTTCACTTTTTCAAGATTTCAACTAGGTCATCTCTCTCACTTTCCTCCTCCAATTCATAATTCAAGTCAATAATGTATGGAAGTAGAAATATTCAATTCAGTCAACAAGAAATAAGATATTTACTACCATCCAACATGAATTAATCAAGAATTTCAACGACTCAAGAATTATTCATGTTCAAGAATTTAAGACTCATGTATTTTCTCTTTCTATAATTAATGTTTTTACTCACCACTATTAAATACTTCAATTCACCAACCCCTATCTCCACAATTTCAAATCAGCATATTCAACCAAGAATTAAGATATCCAACAAAAAAATACATGCTATCATGGAAAAATTTAAGACTTTAAGCTTATAAAACCCAAAACATGAAATTCCGGGGCTTTTTCACCAACAATGGTGAATTGGGTTCTAAATCTTGGGGGATAAGGGTGTAGGAGCATTATTTCATCATTGTCTAACCAAGAGAGAAGAAATATACTTACTTGAGTTGAATATGAGAAATATACTTAATTGAGTTGAAGATGAGAGCTTCACTAAAGCTTTGGAAAGACAATAATGGAGGGGAGAGGAGAAGAGAAAGCCACGCTAAGAGAGAGAGGAACTTTTTGCTTGTTTTTTTCCAAATTTTTTAGGGAAAAGGATGAATGGGACTTAAAATTAAGAGGTGGGGCATGGCTTTTATGTAAATTTAAGGTCTTTTAAGTCAACATTGACTAATTTGACCAAAAATTTTCGTCCAAATAGCCTCCCTAGCGTGCCGCCCTCTGCCTCACCATAGACTTAGAAAAAATTTCTTGGAGACAGAGAATGGGCACAGCCGCACCACCCATAGCCTTACCTGACAAAAAAAATTTCTTCTAAAATTTAACCCCTGGTGTCCCACGCCAGGCATCTCATCCCAGACTTACACTTTTTTGTTCAATGTCCCAGCCTTGTTCTTGCCTCTATGCCCTCGTTCGTCTCTACAAAAATAATGAAAATATACAAATGTTAGAAGGATGGCTTTCTCTCCCACCAAGCACCTTAGTTAACTTCGTGGAACGACATTCATGTGTTGCCTCCATGCAGCACCTGATTTAATGTCGCGGCGCGACTATGGTCCCTGGCCACTGCTCATGTGAGTGGACTTAGACCATACCAAGGATCCGCTTAAATCCTCATGCAAAGACATGCTACTCAAAAACCCGATTACAACCTCTAGGTTCTCCCGTCGGCTTCACCTTGATGTACTCACAATGAGGTGGCATCATGCTACTCTGAACACTTCAAACACAACCTTCTAACCATCTACCCTCATAGACATGTTACCCCACTTAACCTATGATGTCACTGGTGGCTAAATATCCTCTCCCTAAAATGAGGGAAACCGCCGCATCTCGCCATAGTCTAAGATTATAAAGTCCACTCAGTTGGATGAAAGGTCCACCTTTATCAACACATCTTCAATCTATTCCTTCTTGATAGGCCAAAGATCACACAAGATGCAATACAATATTATGGTAGGACGTGGTTCTCCAAGCTCAAGAAAGTTTCGAACAGCGGATGCATCAGATTGATGCTCGCACCCAAATCACATAAGACTGAATCCAACTTCCTTACTCCTAATAGCAACAAGGATAGTGAAGCTCTGTGGTCTCTTTAGTTTCTTGGGAATTTTATTCTCGATCCGTAAACTCGCACTCTATGTAAGAGCCAGCTTCAAACTTATGCCTCCTTTGTTGGGTCGGATATCCCTAAGATACCGAGCGTACTTCAGAACTTCCTACAAAAGCTCCACCAACAGAATATTCACATGAACCTACTTTAACAACTCAAGAAATTTACTACAAGTTATGTCCGCCTTTTTACTCAATCTTTGAGGAAATAGGGAAGGTGGCCTAGCTACTACAACCTTTGCTTGTGGGTTATGACTCACCCACCTTAGTATTGGAACTTACAGCCTGTTCCTTATCAACTTTTTCTTCTCGATAGCCTCACCTTAAATCTCACTACTCTGTCACAACCCGTAACATAGGCTTAGGATCGAGACACGGACAAGGAGCCTCGAGAGACTCCAAGTCAAACCAAGTGGCATGTACATACATCTAATTCAATCAAACAAAGAGGAAGACTTAACATAACAAGCAAACCAGAAGTTTAAGCATAGCATATAATCCAAAATATACAATACGAAATCAAGATGAATACAATCTATTGTCTGAAAAGCCTCTAAGTCTGATGAGTTGATGGGACAAGACCCCAACTAACTCTCTAAGTCTGAAACTGAAAATACGCCAACATAACTAAATAAAAAAGGGGCCCTCGACAGATGAGGACTCGCCAACAGAGGCTAACGCTAACTCGGAAAGCTAGCTAGTTGCGGAGCTAAGTCTGAAGATCGAGCCTATATCATGAAACGATACAACATAGAGTATGCGGTCAGTACGTGGAATGTACCGAGTATGCAATCTATGTAAAACCGCTTAAATAGGTAAAAATCATTTAAAACATGCATAATATAAAACATGATCAAAACAAGAGTCTGAGAGTAGGGCTTGCATGCTATTTTCTGAAATCATGATTTGAACATAACATAACATCATAACCGAATCGAATGACCCAAATTTGAAATCTAATAATCATAAGTAAAACTGAACATTTGGTCAAACCTGCTTTAAAACATGTGTATATATATATATCATGATGATAAACATGCACAACTGAAATCATGAGTAACAATGGGAGACTCGTCATATAACCGGCATACCACGATAGAGCTTACGTAGTCCCAACTATAAGACTCAAGTGGGTAGAGCCGTCCAAAGCCTTGCCAAGGCTAGGGACGAAACCATTATATCGATATCAAGCTCAAGGCCTAATCAGGGAAGGTGATAGCTCACAAGAGAGGTCTCAAAGTATATATATAATATGTAAACCTACATTGGTGCATAGTTCTGAGGCATAGGGTTTATCGACCCTTAGCCCACTCGCTGCTAGACACTACTCCTAAAAACATTCATACGCTCTCCATCATTTTTCAACGAAGCTGAATAATCAAATACATATCAAATTTTAAATTATATATGAGGAGCTTTTGCTCAAATCATACCACAAGCTAAACGTAAAAGGGGAGTCTTAACTCCAAAACCATGTGGTAAGCTTATACGTGAAATCATAAATCATACTTGAACACATGGGCATTACCCAATACTTTAATCTACATATCGGGGACTGAGTTTTTCCTTCTTTCCGAATCTCATCACTCCCTTCATAGGAGACACCTTCAGAAACACCCAATCATTCACTTCAAACTCAAGTTCCCTCCTCCTTACATCAGCATAGGACTTTTGGTGACTTTGAGCCATTTTCAACCTATCCCATATGAGCTGAACTTTCTCCATGGCCTCATGGATTGAATCTGATCCTATCATCATAGCTTCACCAACTTCAAACCAACCAATACGCAATCGCCCATAGAGAGACTCAAACAGAGCCATCTGAATGTTGGAATAGTAGTTGTTATTGTATGCAAACTCGATAAGAGGCAAATGGTCATCCCAACTACCCCTGAAGTCAACCACACATTCTCTCAACATGTCCTCGAGAGTCTGAATTGTCCGCTTCGTCTGACCATCCGTTTGCGGATGAAAAGTTGTACTGATCTTAACCTGAGTATCAATTCCTTTTTGAAACGACCTCCAAAACTGAGAGGTAAATTGAGTACCTCTATCTGATATGATGGACAAGGGAATTTCATGCAACCGAACTAGCTCTCGGATGTATAGTTTGGAATAATCCTCCACTGAATCAGTGGTCTTGACTGGTAGAAAGTGAGCGGCTTTGGTCTACCTGTCTACAACAACCCAAATAGAGTCATATTGTCGAGGAGTGCGAGGCAACCCTGTGATAAAGTCCATATTGATTTCTTCCCACTTCCAAGTAGGAACACTAATATCCTAAAGCACACCTCCCAGTCTCTGATGCTCAACCTTCACTTGCTGATAGTTTGGGCACTTTGCTACAAATTCTGCGATGTCTTTTTTTATGCCATTCCACCAATAGACTTCATGTAAGTCATGGTACATCTTGGTGGCACCTGGATGGATTGAATACCTGGAATCGTGAACCTCATGCAACATCCTATTTCTCAAATCATCAATGTGCGGGACACACAAGCGACCCTGATATCGAAGCACCCCATCTCCCCCTTTGGAGAAGACCTCTACCTTCTAATTCTGGACGACTTGCTTTAACTTTACCAAAATGGGATCCTCGTCTTGTCTAGCTTTTACATCAGTTACCAAGGATGATTCTGATCCATTATAAACTATAACACCTCCATTAGTCGAGTCAACCAAACGAACTCCCAGCCTTGCAAGTCGATGCATATCCTTCACCAGCTCCTTCTTTCCCTCATCTACATGGGACACACTCTCTATAGAGAGTCTACTAAGTGTATCTTCTACTACATTAGCCTTGCTCGGATGGAAAAGGACACTCATGTCATAATCCTTAAGTAGCTCTAACCACCTCTTTTGCTGTAGATTTAGATCATTTTGGGTAAGCACATATTGTAGACTATTATAGTCCGTAAACACATCTACATGGACCCCGTACAAATAATGTCTCCATATCTTCAAGGCAAATAACACCGCCACCAATTCAAGATCATGGGTCGGGTAATTCTTCTCATGAACTTTCAGCTATCTGGAAGCATATGTTATAACCTTGCCGTGTTGCATCAATATACAACCAAGTCCGATTCTCGAAGCATCACAATATACCACAAACTCATTGGTACCCTCGGGTAGGATTAACACCGGTGCTGAGGTAAGTCGAGTCTTCAACTCCTGAAAGCTCCTCTCACAAGCATCCGCCATTAGAATTTCACTTTCCTTTGGGTCAATTTGGTCAATGGCATTGCAATAGATGAAAATCCCTCTACAAATCTCCAATAGTAGCCAGCTAAGCCCAAAAAGCTCCGGATATTTGAAGGATTCACTGGTCTAGGCCAATTCTTCACCACTTCTATTTTATGAGAGTCGACCTTTATGCCCTCTCCTGATACCACATGGCCCAAAAATGCAACTGAGTTCAACCAAAACTAGCACTTGCTGAATTTAGCATATAGTTGGCAATCCTTGAGAATCTGTAGCACCACCCTCAGATGAGCGGCATGCTCCTCTTCACTCCGAGAGTATATCAGGATGTCATCAATAAACACGATCACGAACATATCCAAGTATGGCTTGAACACCCTGTTCATCAATTTCATAAAAGCTGCAGGAGAATTCGTTAGTCCAAAAGACATAACTAAAAACTCATAATGACCATATCGCATCCTGAAGGCTGTCTTCGGGATGTCACTCTCCCGAACCGTAAGCTGATGATATTCGGATCTAAGGTCTATCTTCGAAAAGCATTTAGCACCCTGAAACTGGTCAAGAAAATCATCAATCCTAGGTAGAGGATACCTATTATTGATGGTACCTTGTTCAATTGCCGATAATCAATACACATACGAAGCGAACCATCTTTCTTTCGTACAAAGAGAACTAGTGCACCCCATGGGGATTTGCTCGGTCTAATGAAACCCTTATCCAAAAGGTCCTTCAACTGCTCCTTCAACTCCTTTAACTCAATTGGGGCCATTCTATAATGAGGAACAAATATAGGTTGTGTATCGGGAAGAAGGCCAATACCAAAATCAATCACCCGCTTTGGAGGTATTCCCGGTAAATTATCTGGGAAGACTTCTGTATACTCGCATACTACAGGAACTAACTGGATAGTCGGGGTCTCACACGTAGCATCATTAACCCTAACTAGATGGTATACACAAGCTTTGGAAATCATCTTTTTGGCCTTAAGGTTGTAAATGAAACAACCTACAGGAACAGCTAAACTACCCTCCTACTCTATGACTGGCTCACCCAAAAATCTGAACTCTACTGCCTAGGTTCTACAATTAACTGAGGCATAACATGCAAATAGCCAATCCATGCCGAGGATAGCATCAAAATCGGCCATGGCTAACTCTACTAGATCTGCTGAGGTGAATTTCTGAAGGTCTGTGACTGGGAAACTTCTATACACCTATCTAGCTACAAGTGAATCACCCACTAAAGTAGAGACTGATAAGGGTTCTGACAAGATTTCGAGACTGACTCTAAACCTACTAGCCACGTAAGGTGTCATAAAATACAAGGTAGCCCCTGAATCTAACAAAGCAGATACATCAAGATGGAAAACTCATAACATACCAGTGACAACATCCGGGGAGACCTCCTGCTCCTTGCGAGATGCTAAGGCATAGAATCTGTTTTGGTGCTGACCGCCACATGTGCTAGTAGATGCGTGCTGAGATGGGCGGGCTGGTGGAGCTGCTGAACTGGAAGCTGGGCCTCGGCCCCTATCATGGTCCTGTCTAGTTGCTCGATAATCTCTAAGCATATGTTCGGGCTTCCCGCACCCGAAGCAAGCACCTATACCCGCCAAGAACTGACATTTGTGCCCCCGACCACACCTTGCTACAAACTGGGATACTGGAATCCACGGGCCTGATGCTCGCCCAGGTCTAGATGGCACACTTATCAGTGAAGATGCTGGGGCTGAAGATCCCTAGTGGGTCTGCTGTCAGTGCCCACCTCCTAACTTCGGTTGAGAGAACCTATAGTTGTCCGTCCTGGCCCTCTTGGCCTCTCTCTCCCTCAGATGCGTTGCCTCTATCTGCTTGGTGTATAAGACTATCCAAGGGAAATCCATATCCCAATGGAGCATGGCGGTTCTACAGTCCTTGTCTAAATAGTTCGCCACTCCATGAACAAACCTGCTCACTCGCGCCCTCTAATCAACCACTAACTCTGGGGTGTACTTTGACAAATGAGTGAACTCTAGATCATATTCCTACACTTTCATCTTCCCCTGCTTAAGATTCACGAACTCGACTGCCTTCAACTCCCTTATCTTATGAGGGAAGAACCGATCTAGAAAAGCAACATGAAACTCCTCCCAACTGATAGGGCCTACTCTGACTACCCTGCTATACTTCCACTGTCTAAACCAAATATGTGTGACCCCTTCAACTAATATGAGGCCAAATCAGCATACTCTACTCCATTCACCCTCATGACCTGGGTGATCTTCACAATCTCGTCGATAAACTCATGAGGGTCCTCGTCCACCTTGGACCCAAGAAACTCTGATAGGTTCATCCTTAAAAAATCTCTGACTCATGTTGTTGCTGCATTCCCATTCTGCGGGACATGTGCCACTGCCTGCTGGTTGACCTGGGTGGTCAAGGCCTGCGCTACCATCTGAATGGCTGCCTTGAATTGAGCATAGGCAACCGGCTCCGGTGCATGGTTCTCCTAGACTGGTGGGGCTTGTTGCTGCCCGTCCCCATTGACATCCTCGTGGTCATTTCCATTTCTATTCCTTTTGCCGTTAAATCTTTGGGGAGGCATGATTCTGCAATTGCGAATAGCACGAGTTAGAAGGATAGAGAGACATTTCACCGCACGACATAGATCATGAAAGAAAGGAACATTTCCTAAACGTCTCGTAGCCTCTTCGTCATAAGTGTGGCGCGCTTCACACCCATGAAAAAGACTCTACTTAACTGTCTTTCAGACACCCTAGGACACTTTAAACCTATTGCTCTGATACCAAGTTGTCACGACTCGAACATAGGCCCGGATTGAGACATGGAACAAGAAGCCTCGAGAGACTCCAAGTCGACCTATGGTATGAACATACATCTAGTACGGAATGAGTCAGTCATCCACTTTGGTATCTTATTGAACAAAAATGGTGATATTATTCCTCCACTGATAAAGAATTTTGATTTTTGGGAAGTATCATGATCGTCCAATAAGAAGTCCAATTTCCAAAAAAAATCCCAATTGTGTCGAACTTTCCATTTTTGGAATAGTTACGGAATCTCAAGTGAATAGATCCAATACATTTCTTACGTACCCATAGGTACTATATTGGATTTGAATCAGATTTCGAATCAATCTATTGTCTGAAAAGCTTCTAAGTCTGATGAGTTGATGGGACAAGACCCCAACTAACTCTCTAAGTATGAAACTAAAAATATGCCAACATAACTGAATAAAAATGGGGCCCTCGACAAATAAGGACTCACCAACAGAGACTGACGCTAACTTTGAAAGTTGGCTAGTGGCAGGGCTGAGTCTGAAGATCAGAGCCTGTATCATAAAACGATACAACATAGAGTATGCAGTCAGTACGTGAAATGTACCGAGTATGCAAGGTAACTAAAACCTCTTAAATAGGTTAAAAAATTATTTAAAACATGAATAATATAAAACATCATCAAAACAAGAGTCTAAGAGTAGGGTTTTCATGCTATTTTCTGAAATCATGATCTGAACATAACATAACATCATAACAGAATCGAATGACCCAAAGCTGAAATCTAATAATCATAAATAAAACTGAACATTTGGTCAAACCTACTTTAAAACATGTATATATATATATATATATATCATGAATGNAATGATAAACATGGATAACTGAAACCATGAGGAGCAATGGGATACTTTTCATATAACCGACATACCATGATAGAGCTTACGTGGTCCCAACTATAAGACTCAAGTGGGTAGAGCCGTCCAAAGCCTTGCCAAGGCTAGGGATGAAACCATTATATCGATATCAAGCTCAAGGCCTAATCAGGGAAGGTGATAGCTCACAAGAGAGGTCCCAAAGTATATATATAATATGTAAACCTACATTGGTGCGTAGTTCTGAGGCATAGGGTTTATCGACCCTTAGCCCACTCGCTGCTAGACACTACTCCTAAAAATATTCATATGCTCTCCATTATTTTTCAACGAAGCTGAATAATCAAATACATATAAAATTTTAAATTATATATGAGGAGCTTTTTCTCAAACCATACCACAAGTTGAACATAAAAGGGGAGTCTTAACTCCAAAACCATGTGGTAAGCTTATACGTGAAATCATAAATCATACTTGAACATATGGGCATTACCCAATATTTTAATCACGCTTGAAAATACATAACTCACTTGAAAACATTATCATTACATGGGTTACTTGAAAACATGATTTTCATCAATAATATCTCATCATACTTGAACATTCATCATAAATCTCAACTTTCATGCACTTCTCATAAATGGGCATTTTAATTTATAAATCTTGAAAACATGATTATAATTGAAAATGATGTAAAACTTGCCCATGAATCATAATTCAATAGTACAAACATATTTAGATCATACCCACGTAGAAACTTTGGAATTTCATGCATTAGGTTAAAACCCCATAGAATTAACATATGAATTTTCATGATTTAGAGAGGGATTGGGTATGGATGTGAACGAATTCACCAATTCATAACCCTACATACCTGATAGGATCTGATTCTACCACTTTTCTGATTGCCCAATGAAGAATTGAAGAAAACTTGAAGATAGCCTAAACTTGATCACCTTCTAAACCCTTCAATATACATGCATGGATGTGAATGAGCCTAGAATAGATTTACCCTTCATAAAACACTTCATTTCGAGCCTAAAATGACGTAGTTTAGGACCCTAGGACTTAGGAATTATGAAATTACCCTTAATGAAAAACCTGAGAATTCTACACTGCCAGTGACTAGACTGATCCCATGGGTCGTACCTTGATACCACGACCCGTGGTATCTGTCCATTAAATCCCCTATTATTTCTTAACCTCTCAGATTCTAATACCACGACTTGACAGGATGGGTCGTTACATCAAACAACAATCCACTGCATCCTCCTGTTACTTTCCCTGATGACTTGTATCTAGACTTCCCATGAGTCACACCATGAATCGGGCATACTTCCAATGAGTCGTGGGTTCTATCCTTCACCTCGACTGGAAATTTTCCTGCTCCTTCCCACGGGCACTTACGATGACTCGTTGTTACTCACAATGAGTCATTCTATGACTTGTACCATTCATCCCTGGTACCCTAGTGACAACCAATGACCACGACCTATGACCCTTTGCATCTTCCTATGAATCATACCATGTACCCATTACCTCTGAGCCTATTTCTACAAAACCTGACCACGAGTGTCCCAATGGGTCGTTGGAACCTTCAATGGCTCGTACCACGAGTCGTTCTGAGACACATTTTCTAGACTTCTGCGACTTTCTATTTTTAAATCTCGGGTCTAGTCTTGGGTACTTCCGAGGTATCACACCACTGCGCAATAAAATTGTGCTCATATTTTCCTTAGGGTTCTTCTTGGCATTACCTGGGAGTGCCCCCTATGGTCTATTGTTCTGCTGTAGGTCCAATTGCCCCATCTGCCTTTCAAGCTCGTGGATGGACTTTTGCATCTCATTAACCACTTGAGTCTGCTGCACCATCCATTACTTCATTGTCTCCTTAAGAGAATTTCTTTGTTGCTAGCCCTGTGGCCTTTGATAAGTGTTCTGGGGCCTTTGAAAATTTGATTCCCTCCCAATGAGGAATTTTCTCCATTCTGGTACCGCTGATTATAGCCATTACCTGCAAAACCTACACCACAGCCTTGTTATCCCATAAAGTATACATATTTAGGATTAATGGGAAATCTGAATAGGCATGGCTTTATCCACACGCCTCACATGATGGTGGTGGGGTTTGCACCTGATGTACCTACTGTATTTGGCCTCCTGCTGATATGGTTACCAACTTACTGATCGTATTCACCAGCTGGCTATTGTCTGTCCTATTTGCCGCAACCACTATCCACCTCAAGCTTTCTCGGCACCTTTGCTGTTGTAAATCCTCTACATAAGTCTTGATAATCCTAACTCCCCACAGACATTAGGTTCAAGAGTACCTCAATTTCATCATAACTTTTGGGCAGAATCTGTCCCTGTGCGGTAGCATCAAGAAGTATCTTAGACTCGGGCTTCAGACCCTCTATGAAGTTGTGCCCGATTATCTCCTTAGGTTGCATGTGGTGTGGACAATCCCTAAAGTAACCCTTGTAACGTTCTCATGCTTGAGCTAGTGTCTCCCCATCTTTCTATACAAATATGGAGATCTTGCCCCTCAGTTCCTTAGTTCTTTTTGAAGAAAAGAACCTGTTGATGAACTTATTGGAGAGGATCTCTCAAGTAGTGATAGAACCTGCGGGCTCATTTTGAAACCATTCCTTGGCTTCCCCAATCAGCGAGAACAAAAAAGAGTCAGCTTGACATATTACACTGAGGTAAACAACCCTGTGAACTTTAACAAAAACAAGGAACAAACATAAAATACAGACTAGTGAAATAAAATTCTAACCTACAAAAAATTAAACAATGTTCAAGTCCCCGGCAATGGAGGCAAAAAATTGGTGTCGCCAAGCGCATATGGTCGTCAAGTAATATAGGATTTTTAAGTCCAGATATCATACCTACGAGGACTTGTCAATTTAATCGTTATAAGGTTGTCACTTTAATTTCACTAATCTACAAAACAGTTAAAATGAAGATTGGTTTGAGAAATTAAACTATCAAAACTTTAAATATAAAATTAACTAAAAATGATTGTGAGTTTGATTGTATTTC
The DNA here is from genome assembly GCA_018107945.1 of Datura stramonium. Taxonomy (NCBI): domain Eukaryota; kingdom Viridiplantae; phylum Streptophyta; class Magnoliopsida; order Solanales; family Solanaceae; genus Datura; species Datura stramonium. The sequence continues at coordinate 64,732 of JACEIK010003322.1, read as the reverse complement.
AATGATGATGAGAGTCTAGGACAATGGCACTTGGCCGGTTTCAAGTTGAATTTTCAAGACGTAATTACACTAGTATGATTCTTCCTATAGTTGTTAGTTGCAAGTTACTATCACATTTCTTGCCAATATCCCTGGCATCCAATAACTATTTTATTAACCCTAATGCCTATATCCCTATGGTTGCAGGAGAATAATGAAACGATGATTATGCCTACTTGTCTTTCAACTAAACAGGGTTGAAGGGTATATCCCTATCCTCAACAACAACTTCTATCCTATCACCAATGGGTTCAAGGGTCTTTAAATTCCCATTCTGTATTTATTTTTAACCCTTTCGAATCCCGTTTCCCAAGTTTAATCAAAAGTCAATAGATTACTTACAAGGTGATCAATCTCATAAATAATAAATTAACACAAATAAATACAACACAACTATAATTGAAGAATCCAAACTAGATTAGATTAGTCTTTCAAACATTCAACCATCCACCATGGCCACAACCCTAGAATATAAGTTTAGTCACTCATAGACAAGAGGAAAAATGAATACTTAGACATCATCATGCGAAAATACAAGTAAAGAAGAGAAAAACCTAGTGTAGAACTTTGTCTTCCTTCCAAACAGCTTACAAGCCTCCACAAGCTGACTACAAAATGTAAAAAATAATCAAGGATTGATAAAAGATGCTTAACAAACTACCCAAGACATATTTATAGTTGAGCCTTCAAATGATGCTTCTGCCCTCCAAAACTTGGCTTTAAAATCAGCATTTTCTGCCCCAGAATGACCCTGGTGTGCCGCCCCCTCTATCTCGCCAAGGTCTTCATCAAATTTCTCTAAGTATGGACACCTCTGGCGCAGGGCGCCACTCATATCGCCAAGGTTTGTGAAGTGCAATTTTTTGAAGTTGTCACGCCAGCCATAGCACCAACCTAAAGTTTTGTTCTCTGAAGTTCAGAACTTGGTGCGGGGCGCCAGCCATAGCACCAGGCCCTTCCACTCCTCAAATCTTCACTCTTTGGATTAGTTTGAGTCCATTTTGCTTAGTTTCCTACTCAAATCAATTAAAATAGTTTGTTAGCACATAAAACACACACACATGAATTTAAGTATAAATTAGGGATTATGAACTCAGAACATGATCAAATATGGGTAAAAACATGGTAAATGGGCATAGAAATATGCCCAACATCACCTTTCTCCATACATTGACATATGACTCATAGAATAGATCTACGATCAGTATGTCATCTACGGTACTTGTATAGTAAATTTCTCTCTTCCGTTATTTCAACTCCCCGGTGCTTATACACTTGAGTAGAAGCTTCATATATCACAAGTACTCTGTATTACACATGTAAGATTATGTACTAAGGTTGGGATTCTTTACGAAGGTACGAGGTGTTATAAAAGTACTAAAATTTGAGGTAAATAGTGGCTAAAAATATGTACCTTTGTCCTCTCATCAAAATGCGACCAAGAAAAGCAATCACGTTAACTTTAAGAAATTTAATGAATTTGTGCCTGAGTTCGGGACTCAAACCCTTATCTAGGTATACCTTTCTTTATTGGAAATCAATAAAGAGGATAATTTCCTATAACTCTTCCACTATTGACTTGGTGGAATTGGTGTCTTCTAGAACATTGGATGATCTTAGTACCTGAGGCTCCTCTAGTAATTCCAGCTCAATCTTATTTTCCTTTGATTGTTCCTCCTCAGGGATAGGATCCTTGGGAGTCCAATTAATATGATTTCTATTTGCTGCTTTCCTTTTTTTGACCGCTTGTGATGACTATGATGTACATTTTTGCGAGCAGCTGGCTTCTCCCCATGAACCTCCTTAATACCATCAGGGGTAGGAAATTTCCATACATGTTGCAAGGTAGAGGGAACTACCCATATACAGTGGATCCATGGACTTCCGCTAATGCGGTATGTCATGTCCTCGTCTATTACTTTAAGTAGTGTCTCCTTTATAAGTACTCCTGCATATGTTAGTAACTTGATTTTTCCTCAGGCCATTGATATGTCGTGATTTTACGGTACTTTCAACGCTTAAAATCAAGAAATTATGCACATTCCAGGTATGTTTATATGGATATAAGGTATTTTGTGCTTAATGTGCAGGAAAACAAGTCTGGAAGTGAAATTCGTCAAATTAATGATAAAAACAACTGAAAGGTGACTGCCAGGCACTCAACGAGTCGTTGGCAGGAGGAACGACCCGTCGCTTGAGGCGTGGGCAAAAAGATGAAGTTTTGAAGAAGTGAAACAGTGCATTTGACGAG
>JACEIK010003322.1:0-10661 GCA_018107945.1 Datura stramonium | reverse complement strand
CTTCACTACCCAAGATTAATTCGAGTTTGGACGGCGTTTAGCGGCGTAAACGGAAGGAATTTTAAAGAATCCCTTCGTCCTCCTACTGTTCTTCTCGTTTATGGAAATTATAAGTAGAGAAATGAATATTAAAAATGAAGTGGAGCTTTATATAGTTGGGCCTGGACACCCCCCTCCGTGGCACGTTGGCCATCACGGAGGGGCTTCCTCCGTGGCACGTTGCCATCGCAGATGGGGTCTGCCCGGCCTCCTCCTGCGATGGTTCGATGCTTGTTCGGTCTTCCCTGGGCCTTTTTCTAGCATGTATGGCATTCTAAAACTCTTAACCAACATGCGAGTAGGCCATCTACATGTCAAGAATTTACGGGGTGTAACAGGTATCCACCTACATGCTGTCGATTCTATTTTCTTTGATCCAGTAATTTCATGTGTCATTTAGCGAAAGGAACGGCGAGTCGCCAGTTAAATTTTTTCGTTCGCCGGTTTCTATCATTCCCAGAGGCAGTGTTCATCAGCTTTCAGCCGGCGTTTCATCGGTCTTCTCTAGTGAAGCGCCAGTTTTCACCTGAATACCAAGTCCTCTTTGCAATGATCTCCAAAACTGGGAGGTAAACTGAGTACCTCTATCTGATATAATGGACAAGGTCACTCCATGTAACCGAACTAAATCCTGAATGTACAATTTGGCGTAATCCTCCGCTGAATTAGTAGTTTTGATCGGTAGAAAATGAGCCGCTTTGGTCAACCTATCCACAACTACCCAAATGAAGTCATACTGTCGACGAGTGCGAGGCAAACCTGTGATGAAGTCCATATTATCTCTTCCCACTTCCAAGTAGGAATGCTAATATCTTGAAGCACACCTTCAGATCATTGATGCTCAATCTTCACTTGTTGACAGTACAGACACCTTGCCACAAATTTTGCAATGTCCTTCTTCATGCCATTCCACCAATAGACTTCCCGTAAGTCATGGTACATCTTGGTGGCACTAGATGTATGGAATATTTAGAACCATGAGCCTCGTACAACATCCGATTTCTCAAATCATCAACATCCGGAACACATAAGCGACCTTGATATTGAAGCACACCATCTCCCCATTTGGAGAAGACCTCTACCTTCTTATTTTGAATGGCTTCCTTTAAATTCACAAAGATAGGATCCTCAGCTTGTCTAGCTTTTACATCAGTCACCAAGGACGATTCTGATCTGTTCTGCACAATAACACCGCCATCGGTCGAGTCAATCAGACGAACTCCCAACCGTGCAAGCTGATGCACATCCTTCACCAACTCCTTCCTCTCCTCATCTACATGAGACACTGTCTCCATTGAAAGCCTATTAAGTGCGTCTGCTAGCATATTGGCCTTGCTCGGATGGTAAAAGACACTCATATCATAATCTTTGAGTAGCTCCAACCACCTCCTTTGGTGTAGATTTAGATCCTTCTAAGTAAACACATATTGTAGGTTTTTCTAGTCTGTAAAAACATCTACATGGACCCCATACAAAGAGTGTCTCCAAATCTTCAAGGAAAATACCATCGCCACCAATTCAAGATCATGGGTCGGGTAATTATTTTCATGAACCTTCAGCTGTCTGGAAGCGTATGTTATCACTTTACCATGCTGCATCAATACACAGCCAAGGCTGATCCTCGAAGCATCGAAATATACCAAAAACCTATTGGTACCTTCAGGTAGGGTCAACACCAGTGCTGAGGTGAGTTGAGTCTTCAACTCTTGGAAACTCTTCTCATAAGCCTCCGACCATTGGAATTTCACTTTTTTCTGGGTCAATTTGGTCAATGGTGCGTCAATAGATGAAAACCCCTCAAAAAATCTCCGATAATACCCAACTAAACCCAAGAAACTCCTGATATTCAAAGGATTCACTGGTCAGGGCCGATTCTTTACCACCTCTATCTTTTGAGAGTCTACCCGTACACCCTCACTTGACACCACAAGACCCAAAAATCCACTGAATTCAACCAAAATTCACATTTACTAAATTTAGCATACAACTAGCGATCCTTGAGAGTCTATTAGCACCACTCTCAAATGAGCGGCATGCTCCTCCTCACTCCGAGAGTATATAAGGATGTCATCTATGAACAAAATCATGAACATATCCAAGTATGGATTGAACACCCTGTTCATAAAATCCATAAAATCTTTTGTAGCACTTGTTAGTCCAAAAGGAATAACTACAAACTCATAATGACCATACTGCATCCTGAAGGTTGTCTTCGGGATGTCACTCTCCCGAAACCTTAACTGATGGTATCCGGATCTGAGGTCTATCTTCGTAAAACACTTAGCACCCTGACGCTGGTCAAACAAATCATCAATTCTAGGGAGTGGTTACCTATTCTTGATGGTGACCTTGTTCATTTTCCGATAATCAATACACATATGAAGAGAACCATCTTTTTTTTGGACAAAGAGAATTGGTGCACCCCATGGGGATTTGCTAATCTGATGAATCCTTTGTCTAATAGGTCTTTCAACCACTCCTTCAGCTCCTTTATCTCGGCTGGAGCCATTCTATAAGGAGGAATAGATATAGGCTGCGTATCAGGATGAAGGTCAATACCAAAATCAATCTCCCGCTCGGGAGGAATTCCCGATAAATCATCTGGGAAGACTTCTGGATACTTACATACTACTGGGACTGATTGGATAGTCGGGGTCTCAGACGTAGCATCCTTAACCATAACTAGATGGTACACACAATCCTTAGAGATCATCTTTCTGGCCTTAAGGTAAGAAATGAAATGACCTACATGCACAATTGAACTACCCTTTAACTCTAAGATGGCTTACCCGGAAATCTGAACTCTAATCCACAGGTTCTACAATTCACTAAGGCATAACATGCAAATAGCCAATCCATGCCGAGGATAACATCAAAGTCGGTCATGGCTAACTCTACTAGATCTGCTAAGGTGATTTTCTTAAGGACCGTGACAGGGAAATTTCTATACACCCATTGAGCTATAATTGAATCACTGACTGGAGTAGAGATTGAGAAGGGTTCTGATAGGATTTTAGGACTGACTCCGAAACCGCTAGCAACACAGGGAGTCACAAAAGAAAAAGTAGTCCCTGGATCTAACAAAGCATATACATCAAGGTGGAAAACTCGTAACATACCAGTGACTATGTCTGGGGAGACCTCCTGCTCCTGGTAGGATGCTAGGGCATAAAATCTATTTTGGCACTGTCCGCCACCTATGCTAGTAGATGCCCCTTACTAAGCTGGGCGTACTGGTGGGGCTGCTGAACTAGAAGCTGGGACTCAGCCTCTATCATGACCCTGTTTTGATGCTAAGCATGTGTCCGGGCTTCCTTCACCCAAAGCATGTGTCCGGGCTTCCTGCACCCAAAGCAAGCACCTGTACCTGCCAAGCACTGGATTGTGTGTCTCCGGCCACACCTGTCGCTAATTGGGATACTGGAATTTGTGGGCCTGCTACTCTAGCCTCTAGATCTTGATGCTCATCCTCTATGGTCGTGCCTAGATCTGGATGGCACATGCATAGCCGACAACGCTGGGGATGACGATCTCTGGTGAGATTGCTGACGGTGTCCACCACATGGTCTCTCCTGAGAGAACTTATAAATTTCTGTCCTGGCCCTCTTGGCCTCTATCTTTCTCATGTGCTCTGCCTCCATCTACTGGGTGTACATGACTATCAAAGAAAAATCCATATCCTAATGAAGCATAGCGGTCTTGCAATCCTTGTCCAGGTTGTCCTCCACTCCATGTACAAACCCACTCACTCGATCTCTCTGATCAACCACTAACTCTGGTGTGTACTTAGATAGAAGAGTGAAATCTAAGGCATAGTCCTGCACTGTAATATTTCCTTGCTTTAAATTAACAAACTCGACCATTTTCAGCTCCCTCATCTCACGAGGGAAGAACCGATCTAGAAAAGCGGCATGGAACTCATCCCAACTGACAGGGTCTGCTCCAACTTCCTTACTATCCTTTCATTATTTAAACCAAATGTGTGCAACCCCCTTGAATTGATATGAGGCTAAGTCGGCGCACTCCTCTCCGGTCACCCCCATGACTTGGGTAATCTTTAGAATCTCGTCGATGAACTCATGTGGATCCTCTTCCACCTTTGACCCAAGAAACTCTGGAGGGTTCATCCTTAGAAAATCTCTGACTCGTGATGCCTCCGCATTCCCGTTCTAAGGGACATGCGCTACCGCCTGCTGATTGACCTGGGCAGTCAAGGCCTGTGCTAGCATCTGAATGGCTGCCCTGAATTCAGCGTGGGCAACTGGCTTTTGTGAATGGTTCTCATAGGCTAGTGGGGCCTGTTGGTGCCCATCCCCATTACCATCCTCGTGGCCATTTCTGTTTCCATTTCTTCTACTATTAACTCTGGGGGTATGCATGATTCTGCAAATGCATATAGCACGATCGAGAGATATTTCACCGCACGACATAGATCATGAAAGAAGGGAACATTTCCTAAACGTCTTGTAGCCTCTTCGTCATAAGTGTGGCGCGCTTCACACCCATGAAAAATACTAAACTTAACGCAACTTTTTGACACCCTAGGAAACCTCAAAACCTAATGCTCTAATACCAAGTTTGTCACGACCCGAACATAGGCCCATATCGAGACAAAGGACAATGAACCCCGAGAGGCTCCAAGTCAACCCATGGCATGAACATACATCTAACTCAATCAATAAAATCGGAAGATCAACATAATTAACGTAGCGGAAGTCTAAACATAACATAACATCAGAATACATACACGAATCTTAAGCTGATTATACGCTATGTCTAAAAAGCCTCTAACTCTGATGAGTTGATGGGATAAGACCCCAACTAACTCTCTAAGTCTGAAATTGAAAATACAAAGATAACTGATAAAGAATGGTCCTCAGGAGATGAGGACTCACCAACTGAGACTGGATGCTAACTCTGGAAACGGGCTAGTGGAGGGGCTTAGTATGAAGATCGGAGGCTGTATCATGAAACGATACAACATAGAGCATACGGTCTGTACGTAAAATGTATCGGGTATGCAAGGTAAGTAAAACCGCTTAAGTAAGTAAAATCAGTAATAATGCATTTCATAAAACATAATCAAGATAAGATTCTGGGAGTAAGGCTTGCATGCTATTTTTTGAAATCATAATATGAACATAATTGAACATCATAACTGAATCGAATGACCCAAAACTGAAATATGATAATCATAAATAAAGCTGAACATTGGGTCAAACCTGCTGAAAATATAATATCATGACTGATGAACATGCATAACTGAAATCATGAGGAACAATGTGAGACTCGTCATGTAACCGACATTACCACGATAGAGCTTACGTGGTCCCGACTATCACACTCAAGTGGGCAGAGCCGTCCAAAGCCTTGCCAGGGCTAAGGATGCTACCATGATATCGATATCAAGCTGAAGGCCCCTTGGGACAGGGGAAAGCTTACAAAGGAGGTTCCAAATAATCTAATCATACCTACGTTGGCTCGTAGTTTTGAGGCATAGGGTTGACTGAACCTTAGCCTACTCGGTGCTAGACACTACTCCCAAAAAAACATGCATATGCTCTCCATCATTTTTAGCTGACCATCATTTAGTGATGAAGCTGAATAATCATATACATATAAAATCTGTAATGCCTAGATTAGGTCTTAAAAAAAAGGCTGTCCATAGAAAGAATTAACTCCAGGCTGGCATGGAAATCATACATGAGGAGCCGTGGCTCAACCATACCACAAGCTAAATATAATTGGGAGTCTTGACTCCAAAACAATGTGGTAAGCTAATTCGTGAAATCATAAATTGTACTTGAACATATAGGCTTGGCCAATACTTAAACATGCTTAAAAATACTAGATTCACTTGAAAACATTATCATAGACATGGGTAACTTGAAAACATGCTTTTCTCATAAATATCTCATCATACTTGAACATACATCATAGATCTCAACTTTCATGAACTTTCATGGATGGGAATCATAATTTATAAAACTTGAAAATATGATTTATAATTAAAAACATTGTAAAACTTGCCCATGAATCATAAATCAACAATAGAAACATGCTTTAAACATACCCATGGTAGAAACTTAGGGAATTCATGCATTGGGTTAAAATCCCATGGAATCAACATGTAGATTTTCATGAATTAGAGAGGGATTGGGCATGGGTGTGAGCAATTGTACCCATTCATAACCGTACATACCTGAAAGGATCTGATTCTCACACTTCCTTGATAGCCCAAAGAGAATTGAGGAAGAACTTAAAGAAGCTAGACTTGATCACCTCTCAAACCCCTAAGTTTGCATTCATGAACTAGGATAGGTTTAGAATGACATAAACCCTCTTAAAATACTCTATTTAGAGCTTAAAACGATGTAGTTTAGGACCCTAGGTCTTAGGAATGACGAAAATACCCTTAATGAATTTTCTGAAAAAACTGCTCTGCCAGTGGTAACGGTCAACACAATAGACCGTTGCTAACTCCCACAGTCCATTAGAACCCTTCATCATCTCATCCCTGAATTAGATCACAGATCCCTACCACGACTGGACAAGACGAGTTGTTACAAGCTCCAAAGAATCGTTGCTGCCAGTCGTTGTCACCAACTGCCTTAACCTGGGATCCCTTCCACAAGTGCTGACAATGACTCGTTACTCCCAATGATGAGCCATCATGTGACTCGTTACCTTCTCCTTGACCAAGAACCAACCTCACAACGACTACCTTCAATGACCCATTACAACATCCCACGAGTCATCTCTAGACCTGTCACTCCCAACTCCAGACCTGCAGTATCTCATCACGGACACATCCAACGGGTCGTTTGTCCCACCAACGACTCGTATAACGACCCGTTCTGAGAACATTTTCCATATTTATGCTATTTTTCATTTTAAAATCATGGGTCTAGTCTTAGGCACTTTTGGGGTATTACAATAATGTTATAAGGCTCTCATATATTAATTTCAACTCCCGTATGTCTGTTTGAGCAATAAGTGTAGGGAGACTTCTAGCCAACTTTTGGAGTTGGGTCTTATGAGAGTTGATCATTTCCACGAACTTGTGGAGGCCACTTGGCTGAGAGGATGTAGGAGGAGGAGATTCTCTTCTAAGAGGTGTATCGCCAGAGGATTGGCTTGTAGCTTCTTGGTGGGACACATTCAAATCTGGGGCATGCGGTGACTGCTCCGACCCATGGGATAATGATCCCTCAGCTAACCTAAAAGCCCTCAATCTCTTCCTCTTAACTGCGGGTGCCTCGACATCTCTTTTCCTGTCCAACACAATCACTCCAGAGGCAGGGAGAGGGGTCTCATTAGGGAACAATGGCACACCAGCTTGAAAACATAACTGGGAAATGAGGACCGCATAAGGCATAGAGGTGCTGGCCTGTCATGCCTTCCGCTTCATCTGCTGGGCCACAATCTCTCCAAAGTTAATGGGGACTCTGGACATGATGTAGGCTATGAAAATTGCTGACTCCAAGCTAACCCGCTGCTCATTTTTGGAAGGACTGATGCGGTCACAAATAAAATCCAACCATAACCCGGCCTCGAACTTCAGATCATGGTGAGAAATTTCACCACCCATGGAGGCCCATAGCGGGGTGTCAACTACGATGATGGGGGCTATGTAGGTGAACTAATTTTTTATGTCCGCAATCCTGGCCATTTACTATATGCTCGAGTCAATTTTGTCTTCCCAGAACAAAGAGTTGATTGCAGTCGGAGTTATGTCTACCTCCACCACGCGTACCGTGATTGATGGTAGGTAGGGAACTTTATCAATTTTTCATTTGTGCTTCATGAGGTCCTGTCTATCCTAGTAGGAGGCATAGAATTCTGACACCAGGTTTGGGTAATAGTCTGGGAGAGGATTGGTGAAAACATGCCATTTTCCTGTCTGTGAACTGAGCAGTAATATTGGGCAAGTCCCCGTGTAGTCCCGCCAAGTCAAACATTTTCTCCACCGTTATTGATCGGCCCTTGCATATATTGTAGTGCCCTTTCATGTCGGGTATGCATAAGATGATGGCCTCCCTAGAGTCGGCGGGTGTTGCAGAGGCTTTGGCCTTTCCCTTGCCTTTGGAGGTTGAGGAGGCTGTTGCCTTGCCTTTGCCTGTGTTCCTAGATGACGACATTTTCTGCAAACATGTTGTTAGTGGCAGCCATAATGCATTGGAATACAATAACTAAACATCAAAACTAAAATTGAGATAAGAAGAAAAGATGAAAAAAATTATCATTAAAGAACAGGCAGCATCGGCGGAGCACCAGCGAGCCGCCGGATGGAATCCGTGGACCGCCGCTATGTCACAACCGAACATAGGCCCGGATCGAGACACAGGATAAGGAACCCTGAGAGACTCCAAGTAGACCCATGGAATGAACATACTTATAACCCATGGAATGAACATACTTATAACTCAATCAATCAAAGAAGAATATCAATCATGATAAACATAGCGGAAGTCTAAACATAACATAAAATCTGAACGTACTACACGAGTCTGAAACTTAATACAATCTATTATCTAAAAAGTCTCTAATTCTGATGAGTTGATGGGACAAGACCCCAACTAACTCTCTAAGTCTGAAACTAAAAATATGTAAGCATAACTGAATAGAAAGGAGCCCTCGATAGATGAGGACTCACCAATAGAGACTGGATGCTAACTCCGAAACTGGCTAGTGATGGGGATGAGTCTAAAGATCAGAGCTTGTATCATAAAATGATACAACATAGAGTATGCGGTCAGTACGTGAAATGTACCGAGTATGCAAGATAAGTGAAACCGCTTAAGTAAGTAAAATCATTAAAACATGCATAATGTAAAACATAATCAAGAGAAGAATTTGAGAGTAGGGCTTGCATGCTATTTTCTGAAATCATGGACTGAACATAACTGAACATCATAACTTAATTGAATGACTGTCACAACTTGAGAGGAGACCCGAATTGTAGACACGGACAAGGGACCCCGAGAGACCCCAAGTCAACCCATGGCATAAGCATTCACTAACTCATTCAATAAACATAAAGGAAACATAAATATAACTCAGCAGAATACTAACTTAGCATAACAACAGAATAAACATCTAAGCTGATTACATATCTAAGTCTGAATAGCCTCTAATCTGGATGAGCTAATGGGACAACACCCCCAACTATCTCAAAAATACTAAAACTGAAAGTACGCACAAAATAACTGAAAGTATAGTCCTTGGAGGATGAGGACTCACCAAGCAAAGTAAATGCTAACTCTAATAGGCAGCTACGAACGGGGCTGAACCTGAGAACCCGGTCTTGCATCATAAAATGATGCAGCATAGGAGGTATGCGGTCAGTACGAATGTACACATGAGAGTAAGTAAAACTGCTTTGATAATAAAATCAGCTAATTCCAGTATTACATATATATATAATAAACATTCAGAGTAAGTGGGAGGACACATGCATAAAATCTGAAATAGAACTTTATCATAACGTGCTCATGCATGTCTTTATAACATCATGACTGATTCGAACAACTCAAACCTAAATCATAACATTTATATCAAAAGCTAAACAATGAGTCAAACCTTGTTTTCCTAACATGCATGCATAAGATAATCATCATGAGTAATGGATGTGCAAATTCAAATGATATAGACAATGGGAGACTCGTCACTTAACCAACATACCACGATAGAGCTTACGTGGTCCCAACTATTACACTCAAGTGGGTAGAGCCATCCATAACCTTGCCAGGGCGATGGGCGATACCATGATATCGATATCAAGCTCAAAGGGCCAATCAGGCCGGGGATAGCTCATAAGGGAGGTATAATAGAATCAATCCTACGTTGGCGCGTAGTTCTGGGGCATAGGGTAGTCGACCCTTAGCCCGCTCAGTGCTAGACTCTTCTCCCAAAACATGCAATGCTCTACATCGTATAAATAAGAAGCTCAACATCGTCCAGTGACGAAGCTCAACATGAAGTCATGCATAAACTCAACATCGTATGAAATGAAGCTCAACATTGTCTATTGACAAAGATCATTATGAAATCATGCATGCAGTAGACATCATATAAATATGAAGCTCAATAATGTCATCTCGACAAAGCTTAGAATAGAATCATTCTTAAACTCAACATCATGTGAAATGAAGCTTAATGCCAACATACGTCTCAATTATGAATTCATGCATATGAGAAGCTTTACTATGACACATACCACAAGCTTACGAATAATGGGAGGCTTTACTCCAAAATCATGTGGTAAGGCTACTTTAGAATTATCACTTCATTATCATCAACATGAGGGCCTTGGACAAAACCTTATCATGCTTGAACCCATTCAAATCATGTGAAAACATTTTAATTTGGGAGATTTCACTCCAACACGAAATAATATAGACAATTCTCGAAAATCGTCAATTTTACTCAACATTGGGCATTACCCAAAGCTTCACTATTCCTGGGTCTATTTAATCTTCTTTGACGACATCATCAAAATCATGGGTAAGGTCAAAAACACACTTTTCATCATCTACTCCATCATCATCACATCATATAAGAAACTCCCCATACATGGGCGTTTTAGATTCAATTTTTAGAAAATAATTTTTGTAAGAGAA
>JACEIK010003321.1:129609-170844 GCA_018107945.1 Datura stramonium | reverse complement strand
CCCACGAACCGTACTTTGTTTTGTACCTCAATTTTTGACTTATTTGGTCCAGTTTACAGGAATTCTTTTTCATGATTTGGGTACTCATAATTCCCTAGGTCTAGGCATGTAATTCAATCCATTTAACACTACTCATCCCTCCACTTTTAGTGACTACCTATAACTCAATGTTAAATGCTTCAATGCACAAGTTTATCCACTATAAAAATGTTTTCCTAGTCTCACATACTCTAATAACATCCTTGGTTATTGTCTCCTTCAAATATTTTGAGCTCAAAATGAAGACTCACAGGGTTTTGACAATCATGAATTCAGGCACATAATAAATCAATAGACTTACTTGTTGATTGTTTTACTTGTACTGGTAATCAAGAATGTGAGTGAGATGAACTTGATTTGAGAAAAAGAATTGCTTGATTGTTCTTTTCCTTTGGGTTACGGGTCTGAGGGATTCGAAGTTATTGCTCGTTATTTTGTTTTGTTTGCATGGGAAAGGGATCTGCTTTAGGTTTTAAGTTTAAATAAGTGAGGGAAGATTCAGAAAATCTGGGCCGAGTTGGGTAAATTCAAAGATTTTGACCCATCACGACTCGTACCATGAGTCGTGGGGAGACCTTAGGACTCATCCCTTGGACTCGTAAGTAAGAGTTTGAAATACTTACTTGAGGACCTATGAGTACAACCTACGACTCGTACAAGGTGGGTATGGTCCATATGATGACTCTTAGGTCTTTGCTTTGAATTACATCTCTGAACCTTTCCATGCCTCCTACTACGGCTCCAATGATGCTGTCACGAGTCGTATTAAGAGCCATAGCAGCTACTTTTTCAGCAGTCTTTCTGCCTCCTATTTTTGTCTTCCCTGCACAATGAACACACATTAGTTCAATCACTGGGGTTGCCTCCTAAAAAGCACTTGATTTAATATCGCGACATGATGCAGGTAGCCTGGTTACTCAAAAATCACCAAGCCACCACTTGGTTGCCTCCTAGAAGCGCCTGATTTAACATCATGGCATGACACAAGTCTCTTGACTACTCAGAATTCATCAAGTGACTCGAATTCATCATCAAGCACTGAGATTACACTGAATTCCTTAGGTTGCGGCATTGTTTTGTAGATGTTGAAAGTGACCTCTTCTTTGTTCCTCCACATCTACTAAGGCCCTCCCAGTCACAAGGAATGGTCACCCCAAAATGATGGGGACCTCATAATCAACCTCGCAATCCAAAATCACGAAATCTAATAGGAATATGAATTTGTCTACCTTAACAAGTGCATCAAACAGGATCCCTACTGGCTTCTATACAGTTCTGTCGGCCATCAGTAGCCTCGTAGTGGTTGTTGTGGGGGCTCCTAAGACCAATTTCTTTAATACTACCAAGGGCATCAAGTTTATGTTTTCTCTAAGATCACAAAATGCCATAGCGAACTCAACATTGCCAATGGTGCAAGGTATAGTGAAAGCACCCGGGTCTTCATTCATTAAAGCCAGGACCCGTGTAGCTATGTCACTACAATGATGTACGTTATCTACCGGCTAATAGCTTATGGACCTCTTCTTTGTCACCATTTTCTTCATAAATTTAGCATATCCTGACATTTGTTCCAATGCCTAAACCAATTGTATGTTCACAGATAATTGCTTAGGCATTGACAAGAATTTCTGGAACTTACCATTTTCCACCTTTTTCTTCATTCTTTGATGGAATGGTGGTGGTATTCGCAGGATAGCTTAGTACAATTGAGTCGCCCCTTGATCAATGTCAGGTTCTTTCTCACCTATCGGGGCCTCTGGCAACTCAGCATTCTCCATCTCAGCACTCTTCTCATTCTCCTCAATTATTCTCTCTTTCTTCCTCTCAACTACAATCAGAAAAGGGGGGGGGGGTCAACTGTGGTCTTACCACTCCTAGTCATCACCGTGATGTAGTGGCCATTGTTCTTTGGGTTGTAGACAGTGTTTCTAGGTAGTGTACCCTTTTGTTTAGGGTTCAATGATGCCGACAATTGCCCAAGCTGCTGTTCAATCTGCTTGATGGCTGTTGCATGAGATTCCACTCTCTGACCCATACTTGACATGTCACCACGGATCTCCTTCCATTGATCATCAGTGGACCTCACCTTTTTAAGCTTCTCGACCATCATACTCTCTAACTTTGATTGCCCGGCCTCTCCTTCTCGTGCATTGGGAGGCACATATATTCTACCTTGGTCATTGTTGTAGCCATCATTTCTTCTCCATTTTCCATGGAGCTCACGACCTTGGCTCATGTCTCCATACCAATTTAAGTTGTAGTTATCTCTATATTTGTTTCAACCTTGGTTTCCAGAACCTTGGCGCCAATCTTCTGGTCCAAACGGTTGGGGTTTGGCTCACAAACCTACCACCTGGCTGTCTAGGAAATTTTCCTCTTCCTTGGAATAAGAGTGATCTACCCCTTGCTCTAATCCCTGTGTCCCCACAACATTTAGCTTTTTGGCTCCTGCTCCTATAATGTGCTTCATAAGTAAATCCAAGGATGTGCGCATATGAGCCAACTTTTGGTTTCATTCTTCTTCTTTCCTATATTGGTTTGCGATCAAACCAACAACATATGTACCGACCGTTGCATCTGCCTCCCTGGTATGCCCTTCCCTATTAGTCTTGGTCACCCTGTCAGGGATAGTAGCAGCTTGCTTGCAGTTGTGACTCATCAATGCTCCTCCTGCCACCGTGTCTGCTACAGTTTTTTTGCTATTGTTCAAAGACCTGTAAAAAATTTCCATCAAACTGTCATCTGGGATCTTATGGTTTGGGCACTTTGTCAACTTCTTCTTGAACTTCAGCAAGATTTCATGAAGTGTCTCGGTTTTGAGTTGTCAGAAATTGTATATCTCATCCTTTAGTTGCAACATTCTAGAGGGGAAAAGAATCTCTCCAATAAGGCCTGCTTGAGTTCCTTCCTGCTAGTTATGGAGTCGTTGGGCAACTCCGATAACCATAAAGTAGCTTCCCCTAACAGAGAGAAGGGAAAAGTCTATGCCTAGTAGAATCTTGGCTAATTCCGGGCAACCTGTATGCCTTGCATATTCCAACGAAGTTCATCAAGTGAAAGTTGGCATCATGCACTGTATGATCACTGAACACCCCTTTCATGTTTAATAGTTGAATCATGGTGCTCGTGATGTCTAATTTGGCCCCAATGGGTAGTGGTGGTGGCATAATTTCTCTAATTGACCCAACTTCATCAATGTCTAGGTCCTCATCATCGAATAACTGAGGGGAAAGACTATGACCTCTATTGCCCCTCCTATATCGACCAACATTAACATCTTATTCTCTGACATCTTCCGTATCCTAAAGTGTAGCTTACCGAGCTAGCTCGGCTTGCCTAGCTTCTTCAGTTATGCAGGCGTCTCTCTAGTCCCAGTTTTTCATTATGCGCAGTGTTCGTTCAATTTTGGGGTTTAATGGAATCAGTGGATTTCCACTACTCCGAGTGCTTGGAATTCACCGGAAAACAACCTGTAGGTATCAAAAATAAAAAATAAAACGTAATTAAGGAAATAACTACTAAAAGTCAAATATAAGCAAATAATCTAGTCTTAGCTGTATTCCCCAGCAACGGGCGCCAATTTTTGATAATGCTCAATTCATACCTCCTATTGAAGTATAAAGCGACGTTGTCAATAAATAACCCAACTAGAGGTTGGGGTCGAACCCACAAGAAATATAGAAGAGCTAGACTAAAGCGACTAAGTGAACTTGTTATTTAGTTACTCAAAATTGGGGGTTCTAATGAAAGAAATAATTAAAACAACTGTTAAATTTTTTGTTGAAATCAAGAATGAAGGATAACTAGGGTTTGTGTTCCGTATGGGTTCATAACTACTTCGGGTATACATACGTGATCATCACTAATGCTTACTTGTATAACTGATAACAAAAGTTCATCCAAACGACTGGTTCATCCCTATTGGATGACTATACTCAATCACCGGGTCAGGTTTCATGAGCGATTGCAAACTAACCATTATCAATATGTCCCAAGTATAACTATCCTATTACCATAACTCATGTTAATACAATGATCATCAAGATCAAGGCTTTGTTGTAATTCTCTTTTCATAATCTCTACCCCTCTAGGCTCAAGCAAGTGAAGAATTTGGAAAAGTCCTCATGTTGTGCACCGTTAAGAAACATTTAAGCATGAAGAGAATACAATACAAGCATTTTTGCATTAATTTTGAATCACTTTTGTGTAACCCTAGCTTGTTAATCCACCATGGTTCCCACAACCCTAGCTACGGATGTTTTAACCTCTCATAGTTGCAAGGTTGTGATATGCATTCATCATTAAATACATAAATCAATACTTAAAATAATAGATGAAAGAAAAAACTCTTTGATTATATCCGAAGTAACTCAAGAATAATTCACAAAGATCAAGAAGAAATCAAGAAAAGGTTGATCACAAGACAATCAACTCAATTCAATGTTGTCTCTGTATTCTCTAAAGTTCTCTAAGTACTTCCAACTGTTCTTATCTCTCTATATAATTAAAACAAAACATAAAATATATTTATACAGACATAAAAATCATTTTCCTAGGCTAACAGGGTGAATTTTCATAACTGGTGCCACTTGTGCCACGATCGATCCTACGACCCGTAGCAGCTTTGTACGGGTCATACCTACTTCCCGAGTGTTCTTGATTGGCTCAAATTTGGATAAATGTTGGACCTTAGTACAACTTGTACATGCATCCTACGAGTTGTACTATGCTTCCGAGGCTTGACTCTAAGAATTCTCAATTTTTCTGAAGTTCATCACGAGTGTGATGGTAAGACTCATACCTTAACGCCATGACTCGTACTGTCTATCCGTGTTAGGAGTCAGCGTCTTGTGAGAATCTTCTGAATCTTTCCATGACTCAATGCTACGTCTTGTAGCAGCATTATACGACTTGTACTAAGAGTCGTAGAATGCACTCTTCATAACTTAGCCATTTGAAACATTTCACAATCTTTAGTACGGCTCGTACTGAGACTTGTGATTTAAGCCTATTTTCTACACATTCAGGCTATCTTTTGTACATTCTTGCTTCAACACCTATTTATCCTCTAACTAGAGAAAAATTTACATATATCCATGCTATTTTCTTAGTTTTGAGTGTCGAAAGTGTTGTATACTCACAACACATCATGCAGCTTTAGTTGTTCTAGTGGACAGTGTCGGTGTGAAAGACAGTCTTAGTTGTGAAGAAGTTCCAGTGGAAATACTGGATCGGCAGGTTCACAAGATAAGGAAAAAGAAAGTAGCTTCAGTTAAAGTTTTATGGAGGAATTAGCATGTTGAGGGAGCGATGTGGAAAGTCGAAGAAGATATGATGGCTAGATACCCACATTTATTCCCAACCGACTCAGTTCCAACTTGAGGTATCAGTTTTTCCCTAAAACTCTATTCAGTTTCATGTTCAGTTCATGTGTCCTAGTTTCTTTCACGTATATGGATGTATGTATGATTCATGAATTCAGTTCAAATATATAGTTTAAATCGGAGTTAGTCATTCCATCAGTTTTCATCTTATATGATCAGTATTTGAGTATGATGATTGTGTTTCTCGTCTTTTCTATATGGTTTCAACATTCAAGGAGGAATTTTCCCAAGGGGGGATATTGTTATACCCCAAAAGCCCTAAGGTCAGACCCAGGAATTTAAACGGAGAAAATAGGATTTTCTTGCACCGGGTCATAAAATGAGTAGTCTTGTGACCCGTGGTGTAAACCATGAGTCATGAAGTGACTTGTGGTGAGGTGCATGACTTATGATGGAAATTTTTAGTTTGGAGTCCCCACGGACGTGACCACGAGTCGTAGTCAGACCCTATGACTCATTAAGTCAGTCGTGGCCAGGGAGAAGGTTCAGGAAGGCGGACTTCTACAATACACTTAACGAGTGGGTCACGACGACTCGTTGGGTGTATCATGAGTTGTGGTGTGCCCTGTGATGAGCCCAGGTATGTTTTTTGTAGTGAAGACCACGAGTCGTGGTCACCAATTATGACTCGTGCAGTGTCCCGTGATGATCCTTGGGGAAATGTTGACAGTGTACTCGACGATTGGTAGCCATGAGTTGTGGCCTTGGACAACGACTCGTCTAGTCCCTCGTGGGACTGGCAGTCAGTTATTTACTACGAATTTAGTAAGAGCTTATCCGTAATTCCTATGATTGTAAGGCCTAAACTACATCATTTTAAGCTATGAATTGTGAAGTTTAAGAGGGTTAAGTTCATTCTAGGCTATTGTAATTCACGCATGCAAGAGTAAAGGTCTAGAGAAGTGATCAAGCTCAATTTCCTTTAAGTTTCATCAATTCTTCCTTGGGCAACCAGAGAAATAATAGAATCATATCATCTCAGGTATTTAAGGTTATGAATGGGTAAATTTGTTCAAACCCATGCCTAATCCCTCTCTAATTCTTGAAAATCTATATGTTGATCCTATGAAGTTTTAACCGAATGCATGAAATTTCGTAAGTTTCTACCATGGGTATGATCTAAGCATATTTCTATTATAGAATTATGATTCATGGGCAAGTTTTACATTATTTTCAATTACAACATGTTTCAAGCTTTATAAATTCAAATTCCCATCCAGGAGAAGTTCATTAAAATTGAGATTTATTATGAATGTTCAAGTATAATGAGATATTATTGATGAAAAGTATGTTTTCAAGTTACCCATGTCGATGATCATGTTTTCAAGTGAGTTGAGTATTTTCAAGCATGTTTAAGTATTGGGCAAGCCCATATGTTTAAGTATGATTATGATTTCTAGTTGATTATCTTACCACATGGTTTTGGAGTCAAGACTCCCATTTATGTTCATCTTCTGGTATAGTTTGAGCCAAGACTCCTCATGTATGAGTCAGATTGATATATATTCATCATTATTCAGCTTCCTCACTAGACAATGGTCTGCTTCATAGAAAAATAATGGAGAGAATATGCATGTTTTGAGAGTAGTGTCTAGAACTAAGTAGGCTAAGGGTCAGTCAACCCTATGCCTCAGAACTACGTGCCAACATGGGTATGATCATATTATTTTGGGACCTCCCATATGAGCTTTCTCTTACCCCAAGGGGCCTTCAACTTGATATTAATATCATGGTAGCATCCTTAACCCTGGAAAAACTTTGGACGACTCTTCCCTGTTAAGTGTGATAGTTGGGACCACGTAAGCTCTATCGTGGTAATGTCAGTTATATGACAAGTCTCCCGTTATTCCTCATTATTTCAGTTACGAATGTTTATCGTTCAGGATATATATATGATCTAAACTAGGTTTGACCCAACGTACAGTTTTACTTATGATTATCAAATTTTATCTTTGGGTCATTCGATTCAGTTATGATGTTCAGTTATTTCAGATCATGATTTCGAAAAATAGCATGCAAGCTCTACTCTCATATTCTTATCTTGATTTTGATTTATATTATGCATGTTTTAAATGATTTTACTTATTTAAGAGGTTTTACTTAAATTGCATACTCGGTACATTCTGCGTGCTGACTGCATACTCTATGTTGTATCATTTCATGATATAGTCTCCGATCTTCAGACTCAGCCCTATCACTAGCCAACTTTCGGGGTTAGCATCTAGTCTTTACTGATAAGTCCTCATCTCCCGAGGACCCTTTTTTATTAGTTATCCTTGTATATTCAGTTTCAGACATAGAGAGTTAGTTGGAGTCTTCTCCCATTAACTCATCAGAATTAGAGGCTTTTCGGAAAATAGATAATATTCAGCTCTGGACTTGTGTTGTATATTTAAATTATTATGTTATGTTCGGATTTCCACCCTATTACTATGTTAATTCTTCTGCTTTATATTGATTAAGTTAGATGATGTTCATGCCATGGATCGACTTGGGGTCTCTCGGGACTCCTTGTCCCGTGTCTCGATCTAGGCCTATGTTCGGGTCGTAATAGTTGCCCCCCAAGAAGTTGTTGAAAATTTATAATGTCATCCCTCAACTATAGCATCCTCGACGGAGGGAAGAACCTATCCAAAAATTATTACGTGAACTTATTCAATGATGCAGTAGACTCGGGAGGCAACTCCTCCAACCAAATGGTGGCTTCCCTTGTTAGTGAAAATAGGAAGAACATCAATTTGATCGACTCTTGGATTATATTTGCGATTTTGAAGGGTTTGAAAATCTCAAGAAAATTGCGAAGAAACCTATTTACGTCCTCACTTGGTATTCCTCTGAAGAGCCCCTTCATTTGGAGTAAGTGCAGCATAGTACTCGCCATATGAAAAATTGCATTCCCTGCCATAGGAGGTAGGTGAATAGCACCCCCTACATTAGGCATCACAGGATCATCATCCTTATGATCTATATGCCCATCCATCGAACTTTCTCCTTTTTGTCAGTCTAGACTAATATCAAGATCAACCTAGATGGCACCAATCAAAAGAGTAAAGTCAAACCAACCAAGATGAAATTAATCAATTCAAAATAACAAACAACTAAAGGCTATCAAGCTATATTCCCTTGCAATGACGCCATTTTTTATAATATCCAAATTCACACCTCACAAGGATGAGTGTAAACGATCGTTGGAAAAACCAATATTCTTGATGAGTGTCGGGGTTGAATCCCACAGGGAATAGTAGTTGATCACACAAGAGTTGTCTATAAAATTGTCGTAACTTGCATCAATGTCTCAAAAATAATATAGTAAAAATTTGGGGAATCACAACTTGTCAATTGAACTACAAATTCACACAAGAAAACAGGGACAAAGCATAGAAAATACCAAAGGAGAGAATACTAAGGGTGTGATATTGAAGGGGTATCATCGGATTGGAATTGCTAATAGCTCCTAGCATTACTCAATAGTATAATTAGTTGTGGACGTGGTGGCACCTAACGTTCTTCAACCAATTAGGTGCCTTATGCTTCGAGTTTTCTCAAACCCCAAAGTCCTTTTCACAAAAATCACAGTAACTTGGGTAAAAATCATACTATTTCTAGCTTTTATTCTCAATTGGCGTGTGACAATGGGTTTTGGCTATATCTGGCCTAACCCCACATTATCAACACCCAATTACCCACTAGTGTTTCCTTACCCATACTCTAAATCCCTTTTTTCATTCAAAATTAGAGTAAGTAAAAACAAACACATTTGCAACTATGAGAATTTAGATTGAAACTTAGAGGAAACACTAGAGTTACACCAATTGAGTAAATCTAAGATCAATTAAAAAATACCCCATAAAAATCCAACCCAGTACACACACTCCTAGTAAGGAATTTAGCTACTCATGTAAGTAGAAGAAGACATTGCATTAAGTAATAATTCAATATCTATTCAACAAAATGTGTAAGAAAATTGAAGCACAAGGTTCTAATCTCCTATGGAGTTTTCTCTACCTTTTAAAATAAGAAGATGAAGATTTCTCTCTCTCTACAATCCAATTCCGAAACTTCTCTCTAATTCTTATTCCATATTCAATATTATTGAGTGTTTAGTCCTCCTTTTTTTCTAGAAAGTTACAAAAGTAGGGTATAAAATGCTCCTCTTTTTATGAGCTAGATGCTTTTTCACTTTCTTGATGGTCATTACTTGCGAATCACCGGCGGTTCACCAGTGCTGATTCGCGATTTGCCAATTTGTTGCAGCTGGTGTCTAGTGAATTTTGGAGCAATCTAACATTGGCACTGGCGGTTTGCCAATGCAGATCTGAGGTTTGACTATAAATGATCCTCTTCAGCATAGTGAGTAGCTGCAGTTAGCCGGCGTTTCGCTGGTGTCCTTCGATGGAGCGCCAGTCTTTATCTCAAATTTCATGATTTTTGCTCAATTTTATGTTTCCTCTACTCAAATTAAATACCTGCAAAGATCAAGGAAATAGGGCATAAAATCCACCTAAATAACTTGAAAACTAAACAAAAACTCATGTGTAAGAGCCTAATGAGTTGGTAAATTACTAACTCATCAAGAATCCTTAACCCAAACTAGATGGTATACACAACCATTGGAGATTTTCTTCTTGACCTTGACATAAGAAACAAAGAAACCTATAGGCATAGTTGAACTACCCTTCCATTGTAGGATTGGTTCACCAAAAAATTGGAACTCTACCATATGGGTTCTATAATTAACTGAAGCATAACAAGCATATAACAAGCCCATACCAAAGATAACATTGAAATAGATCATATCTAACTCCACTAAGTAGGCTAAGGTGACTTTTGGGAGAATCATGATAGGGAAATTTCTAGATACTCGTCGAACTAAAACTGACTTGCCGATAGGAGTTAAGAGGGAGAAGGATTCTGATTTGATTTTGGGATTGACACAAAAATTAATAGCAATGTAAGGAGTCATGAAATATAATGTAGCCCCAAGATCTAACAATGCACATATATCAAGATAGAATACTCATAACATACCAGTGACTACATAGCGTGAGCACTCATGCTGTTGAAGAGATAAAAGAGCCTAGAACCTGTTCTGGCGCTGCCTACCACCCACACTAGAAGAGGAGCCCAGTTGAAATGGGTGAGCGACTGGAGGTGCTGAAGCGGTGATTGGGGCACCACCTCTACCGTCACCTAATCTAGCTGAAGGACAATCTCTAACCATATGTCCGGGGTTCACATACTCAAAACAGCTATCAGTACCAACCAAGCACTCTCTGAGGTGCCTCTTGCTACACTTCCTATAGGCTAGAAAAGTGTGTTTCCCTGGTATGCTCCTTTGACCCCTAGAGCCTGACGCTATGCCTCTCTAATATCCTCAAGGTCTTGATAGAACACTGGCTAATGAGGGAGTTGGGGTTGATGACCTCTGGTGGAACTGTCGGTGATGTCCACCACTGAATCTCTACTGGAAATGCCCATAACTCTTTGTCTTGGCCCTCTTTGCCTCTCTCTCCTCTCCTCCATCTACTTTGCCTCTATCTTATGGGCATATGTTATGACTCGAGAGATATCTATATCGTCAATCAATATGGTGGTCCTGCACTCCTTGACCAATGAATCTGCCATACTATTCATGAACTTGCTCAAACGAGCTCGTAGATCAACAACCTTCTCCATGGCATACTAGACAGCTGGGAAATTTTAGGGTATACTCCTAAATAGTCCTGTCATTTTTCTTCAAGTTCACGAACTCGGCTGCCTTTTCTTCCCTCAACTCTCAGGGGAAGAACCTATCCAGGAAAGTCATAACAAACTCGTCCCAGGCAAAGAGGAGTAAACCAACTCCCCTGCTCTCTTTCTAGTGCCAGAACCAAATATAATCAACCCCCTTGAGCTAATAGGAGGCCAAGTATGTACTATCCTGTCGTGAAACACCCATCTCCTAGGTAATCTTCTAGATATCCTCAATAAACTCATGTGGGTTCTCATCCATCTTTGACCAAAGAGACTCAGGTGGGTTTATCCTAATGAAGTCTCATATCCTATCCGCTGCCGCATTCCCATTATAGTTCACATGAGCCACAACCTACGGATTGACCTAGGTAGTCATGGCATGTGCTAACATCTAAAATACCGCACTGAACTCAGCATGAGTAACCTGCTCCAGCAAAGGATCTGCTGGAGCTGGCTGATGCCCATCTCCATTTCCATTTCCATGGCCCCTTTTGTTGCCATTTATTCTTCCATTAAGTCTATGGGGACACATATTTCTTCAAAAGTGTATAGCACGAATTAGAGGAATAGAGAGATGTACTTCATCGCACGACATACATCATGAAAGAAGGAAAATTTCCTAAAACGTCTTGTAGCCTCTTCCCCATAAGTGTGGCACGCTTAATATCCATGGAAAATACTTTACATAACACATCTTTTAGACACTCTAGGACACGCCTAAACCTTGTCTCTAATACCAAGTTTATCAACACCTGAGTTGGGACCTTAGATCGAGACATGGGATCTAGAACCACTAATGGCTCCAACACAACCCATGGTATAAACATAGCATGAATAAGATAATTACTATGTGGAAAATAAATAATGACATCACATATGCGGAAGTTTGCTTAACATATCAACATAACTATAAGCACGAGCCAATATTGCTGAAACATCTATAAAGCTATCTGAAAAGCCTTTAAACATCTTATGAGTTGATGGGACAACACCCCAAACTAACTCACTAAATCTGAAACTAAAAGATATAAACCAAAGAGACATAATCAAAACTAACATCCTCGGTTATGAGGACTCACCAAAGCTAGAACAAAGCTGGGTTGAGTTGAAGGGAGCTAACGAGAAAACTGAGAAGGATCATCCAAAACTATATCATGAGACGATATATCATAGAATATGCGGTTAGTACTTTTAATGTACTGAGTATGTAAAGAAAATAAAACATGCTAGTAAAATGATAGCTTGATTTCATGAATATAAATTAAGATAAATCATGATAGTAAGGGTAACATGCTAAAAGCCATAACTCTGAAATAAAAATAATCATAAGCTATTCATCATAAGTTGAACATTATGACCCAAGGTTTAGAAAGAAAAATCATATTGTGTGTTGTACTTGAATATATACGTTAAAAGTCATGAACTGATCAATGGTCAAATATTCTATGAAACATAATACCATGAGACATAAACATAAATATCGTAAAATATAAGGAACAATGGGAGGCTTCTTCTTAACCATCACCAATATGATAGAGGTTATATAATGCCTCAACTATCTCGCTCAAGTAGGTAGAGCCGTCCTACGTCTTTCCAGAGTAAGAATGATGGAGGTTTAATATCGCTTGTACGCCCTCGGGTGAGGGAAGAAAACTCTTGAGAGCTCCCAAATAAGAATATATACCTATGTTGGCATGCAGTTATGAGTCCAGGGTCCTCGAAGATTCCTAGCCTACTCGGTGATAGACATTACTCTCAAAAATTGCAGATAGCTCATAATTATATTCTCAAATAATAGCTTGACTAATTTTCTTGGGAGTCTTGAATCCAAAGATTCCTTTAAAACTTATCATAAAGCCTTGGCTAAAATCATCATAATACATACTTGACCTTACACTGGCTTGCCCAAGACATGAATCCATACATACTTGAAATAAGCTTCATAACTAAAAATCATGGATTCATAATTTTAGGAATTCATAATATTCATGCATACTTTGATAATTTATAATACTAAAAATCATGAGCTCATAAATATGAAATTCATAAATCATGCATAAAAGGGTATATTCTTCATAAACATGAAATTATGTATTAGTAAGTAAATTGAGAGTCAAATCTTCCCTAATAGCCATTAAACATTAGTTGAAACATGCGAGAATCAAACGCATAGAGATAGCATGGAAGATTTCATGGAATTGAGTAAAATCCTAGAATTTTAATTTGGCATTCTTAGAGACTTGAATTCATAGAATTGGCATAATGTTGGACATGAGGGTTGAAGGATTTACTCTATTGATAACCCTACATACTAGTAATATACCAACTTACTAGGCTCTTAAACATGAGTTTTTTCTTAGTTTTCAAGTCAATTAGGTGGATTTTATGCCTTTTCTCCTTGATCCTTGCAGGTATTAAATGGAGAAAAGCATGAAATTGAGAAAAATGCATGGAAATAAAGTTGATAACCGTCACTCCACCGGAGGACACTGGTGAAATGCCGGATTACCGCAGTTGCCTATTTTCTGGAAGAAGGTTGGAGATTAGTGGACAACAAATGAGCACCAACGAACCACCGGTGCCAATGAAAAAGTTTTAACAAACTTACTACCAGGAGCAGTGACCAACTGGCAGTCAGCGGATCAGCACTGGTGAACCACCGGTGCCAGTCGAAGAGATAAAAATATCGCTATCATTCAGCTAAAGCTGGCCAGCATTTCGCGAACCTGCACTAGTGAACCACCGATGAATTTAAAGTGAGTCTCTTCAGTCGGGGATAAAAATTTCAAACACAAAAAAAGAGGAGTAGATCTTTACCCTATTTCTTGTGCATCTCACAAAAGAACTAAATATTCCATTCTAGAAAGAATTGATTATTCTATTGCTTTTGGCTTGTATAGAAAGTAGAGAAGTAGAAAGAGAATGAGTGATCTTTTTCATTGAGAAGGTAGAAAACTCCATTGGAGTTCATGCCTTGCTTGAATTTCTCCTACTCAAGTTTGTGAATGGATATTGAATTATTGGTTAATGCAATGCCTTTCTTTACTTACAAGAGTAACTAAATTTTTTTCTAGGGGTGCATGAATGATTGGGGTTAATTTGGGTTGGATTTTGTATCTTTGATCTTAGATTTACTCAATAAATAAGATTTTAGTGTTACCTCTGAATATTAAGTTGAAAACTAATATTTGCAAATGCGGGTTGCATTTTCTTACATTGATTTTAATTGAAAAAGGAAATAAAGGTATGGGTGAGGAAACACTAATGGGTGTTTGGATGGTAATTATGTGGGGTTGGACTAGACATAATGAAAACCCATTATTAGACACCCATTATGGATTGGAGCTAGAAATAATGAATCCATACCCAAGCTGATGTGGTTGTTGTGCTGAAGAACCTTGGGATTTGACAAAATCTCAGGTATAAGATATCTAAATGGTTGAGAATCTTAAGATGTTTCTATTATACCTAGAAGCCCAATGATTATACCTAGGAGTTAAAATGGAGAAAAAAATTGAAAATTGGCACCAGGTAACAGGAAAGGTCATTAGGTGACCCATGAGAGCAGGGCACGAGTCGTGATGTGACTTGTGGGGTAGCCAAGTGAGGAGGTTGAAATTTGAGAAATCAGGTCTCCACGGGCATGAACACGACTCATGTTTAGGCCCCACGAGTCGTTAGGTCAGTCGTGGGGTCGAAGAGTAAGAAAAGAGAAGGAGGGAGGAAGTAAACTTGATGGGAGGAACCCATGAGTCGTGGTTAGTCACCATGATTCATGTGGAAAGGCGTGAGCAGCAAGATAAAGAAAGGAAAGAATCATAGGCAATGCACCTAACGAGTGGTAAGCACGAGTCATGGTCACCAGGGACGAATCCTGAGGTCTTCCCTTACGAGCCCTATAGGTTTGAGAAGCAGTGGACTTCATGGGTCAAGCCATGAGTCATGGACACAAGGGATGAGTCGTTAGGTCCCTCCTGGTAACCGTCCATAATTTCCAGGAAGTGCACTTCACGGGTGTGACCACGACTCGTGGTCACTGACCATGACCCATTAGGTCACCCGTGGGGACTGACAGTCAGTTTTTACCTGCAATTTTCCTAGGGGTACTTCGGTAAATTTCTAACCTCCTATATCCTAAACTAAGTCATTTTGGGTTATTTTGAGGGGATTTAGAGGGGAAAAAAAGTTTTCCCCCTCATTCCCACTCATCTTTAGAGAAATTCACCGTAAGCTTTCCTCTGTAGAAGCTCTCAAGCAAGCTAGGGTTTTCATCCGTTGCAGCAGTCTAAGCTTCCTTCTCCAAGGAAATTCTAAATCAAGTATATGAGAATTCAACAAAGGGATAGTTCTTCCTTTGTGTCCCCTAAAACCCTTCTCTACTTCAGTATAAAATCCTAGCCTTAAGTATTCAAATGTGAAGGGACTATATGTCAATTTTCTTTGAATTCACGTAGAATGATATCCATGACTATTTTAGATGTGATATCCATCAGTTCATGATTAAACTGATGTTATTCCCGTAAAAGTGAATTCTAGCCCTGTAGATTTTTGAATGTTGAGAAATTATGATAATGTTTCATTTAATCCATGTGTAGTTATTATGATATATTAATTATTGGTATTTTCCACCAGTTAGTGATAGTGTTGATTCTTATTCATGTGCATTGAGTTTAGCCCTAGTCCTTGAGGGTAGAACAGACTAGAATTTTTGCTAAAGTTACAAACCTTGAAATTTTCTTGATTATATCAGTGTGGTGAATTCCACTATTATCTTATATGATAAATTCTCAGTCAGATACATGGTTTCCTACATTTAGTCAAAATGTTAAAATACTCAGTGCCAGTTAGAAATGTCGGTTGATCAGTTAGATTACAGAATTTCCTGAGGTGTCAGTATTACCTCCCAGTTTTCTGAATCAGATTCAGAATTTAGTTTATGGGTCAACTAGGAGGTAATCACACTTTATATATATAGCTCTGACTAGCCTTAGGACCTAGTTCATATTACATTTTGTTCTTTGATGATTACTACGCTTCTAGATAAGCAACTCTGACTAGTTTAGAACCCAGTTTCAGAATCTGGTCCAATATCACTCTGAGGGTAGTTCTAGATATGTATCCCTGACTAGTGTTGGGCCCCAGTTTTGATCTATACGCTTAGTATTCAATATAGGATTATCTACTGGGAGTAGGACTTAGCATCGAGCGGACCGGGGTTCCAGACCCAGGTTTCCAAAACTACGTTGCTAGTGTAGGTTTCAGTAGTTATTGGTCTGATTGGCCCCAAACTTTTGTGATCACCTAGTTCATGCCTTTATACCCTGGCAAGGTATATCATGTCCTACTGGTGGGATATATACATCGAACTCCTTATTTAGCTCACGTGGTTTGATGTCGGTTATAGACTCTACCACTAGTTAGTTAAGTCTAGTCTCAGTCTAGTTCAGTTCAGATTAGTCTTCCGACTTAGAACATACTTTGACCATCGGGTAGGGTCTATCAGACCACCTCAGTTATTTCAGTTATTCAGTTCAATAGTTTTATTTGGTCATCGCATGTCTTTTCAGTTTAGCATTCTCTTTTATTGATTCTATTGTGTTATGTTCCTATCACTTACTCAGTACATTCAAAGTACTGATGCATACTTTTATGTTGTATCATTTTATGATACAGCTGCAGGATCACAGTCTCAGCCCTGTTAGCTAACCGCTCACCGAAGAACTCAGCTATCATCAGTTGGTAAGTCCTCATCCTTCGAGGAAGGAAATTATTTTCTTTAGCTATAATTTCTTTCCTTCTTATATATATTTTGAGTTTGCTGGGGTTTTCTCCTAGCAACTCATCGGTCTTAGTGGCTTTCAGACATAGATTTGTTTCACACACTCAAATTAGTTTTATTTAACATGTAGCCTTGTTCTAATATTTTCAAGAATTTATATTTTTGCTTTAAATTTCTATTGTATGTATTTTATGTTACTCAGAATGATAGTGTATGATAGACCGGGGGTTGACTTGGGGTCACTTGTGGCTTCAAATACCGTGTTCCATCTAGGGTGTAAACTCGAGGCATGATAGTTGCCTAATCCGTAGCTAATCATATTGTTGAGTAAAGATAGGAGAAATTAATATTTCCAACCCATTGAAGACCTTATAAATATCACACCCCTAGTAGTCTCAATATTGATCATTTCAATACTTTTCCCCTACATTTAGTGTGCAATTCCATATTTTATCGTATAAATTGTGATTCCCCCTAATTTTCTCTTATATGTCATCCAACATTGATGCGAATTCGTACAATTTAATAGAAGACTATTGTGTGATCAGGTGACATTCCTTGTGGGATTCAACCCCGACAATCGTTGGGTTATTTGTTTTGATACAATAGCCATTTATGCTCTTTCATAGAGAAGAGTGTAGTTTGGATGTAATAAAAAATGATGGCGTTGTGGGGGAATGTAGTTTGATAACCTCTACTTGTTGTTATTTTGAATTGGTGTTGCATCTTAATTAGTTTGACTTTACAAATGTGGTTGGTGCCTTCTAGGTTGAATTTGATATGAGCTAGCATTCACTGGAAGGAGAAGTTTCGGGAGACGGGCATATGGATCGTGAGGATAATGATCCAGTGATACTCGATGTAGCAGGTGCAATTTTCCTACCTCCTACGATAGGGAATGTGATTTTCCATATGACAAGCATAATGATGCACTTACTTCAAATGAAGGGACTTTTCAGAGGAATGCTAAATGAGGATGCAAATAGGCATCTCCGCAACTTCTTGGAGATTTTTCAACCCATCAACATTATAAATATCACTCAAGAGTCGATCAGATTGAGACTCTTCCCGTTTTCACTCATAGGGGAAGCAACCACATGGTTGGTAGAGTTGTCTCCCATATCTATTACATTTTGGAATAATCTCATAGGGGCATTTTTAGATAGGTTCTTTCCTCCCTAGAGGATGTTGCAGCTGAGGGATGACATTACTAATTTCCGATAGCTTACGAAGGAACAACTCCATGAATCATGGTTAAGGTCTAAGAGAAAGGTAGCCGTTTGTCCAAACCATGGCTTACCTGATGGGGTTCTACTTCTAAGCTTCTAGCGATCATTGGATTTTATCAATAAGTATGTAGCAAATAATTTGGCTGGTGGATGAATCCTGGATCAGCCCTATGGAATAACCAAGGCATTAGTTGATGGAGTAACGAAGATCAATCGGGCATGGCATACTAGAGAAGCGGAGGTATCTTCTAGTGGTGTTGCCAAAAATCTTTTGAGTGTTGAATTAAGGAAGAGAGATGAGGCTAGAGATGAAACTCTTGCCAAAATGATGACCCAACTAGAGTTGATGACAAAACATGTGATGGGAGCTGGTACAAAGAATGTGAATATTGTAGCTACTCAAACCTATGCTCAGTTTGATGATGATACTTCACCGCAGAGATATGAAGAGGAGTGTAAATACATTTCATACCAATTGGGAGGTTCTTGATCTAGGTATCAATATGCCAATCAAGGCCCTTGGAACCCAAGGGAGGAGAATCAAGGTAGGAGAAATCGTGATAATCCAGGATGGGTGAGAAATGATCGATGGGGGAATAGAGAGCAATATCGTGATAATGAGCGATATCACCAAAGTTCTAAACCCTATGTACCTCCTCCAAAAGTAGAAGCACCTTTAGGAAAGCCTAGGTTGAGTGATGTAGGAAACTCAAAGATTGAGGACATGCTATCCCGAGTGTTGAAGAAAGTAGAATCCACTGACAGTGTGGTTAGAGAGTTGAAACGGTAGGTGTCCAACCATGCCCGAACCATAAGCTCCCACTTGGCTTCAATCAAACACATCAAAGAGCAAATGAACTATTTATCTGCACAAATGAACCCTTGTATGAATGGTGCACTTCTTAGTGACACAGTCCCGAACCCAAAGAAAGATGGCCATTGCATGGCAATAATGACTAGGAGTGGTAAGATATTAAAAGATGTGGAAGTGAAGCCGAAGGATGTTGATACCCCGAAGGAAATTGATGATGATGTGTTGAATGAGGTTCCAAAAGTACCAAG
The DNA here is from genome assembly GCA_018107945.1 of Datura stramonium. Taxonomy (NCBI): domain Eukaryota; kingdom Viridiplantae; phylum Streptophyta; class Magnoliopsida; order Solanales; family Solanaceae; genus Datura; species Datura stramonium. Next base: position 151,618 of record JACEIK010003321.1, on the reverse strand, counting down.
TTTTGGTGATGACGAGGAAGGAAAAGATGAGGGAGATTTTGATATGGTGCCCTTGGATAATGTTCATGTGAATGTGGGAATGATGCCCCCTAATGACAAGGACCATGAAGTAAGAGTCCCCTCGCCATATCCACATTAGTTGGCCAAAAAGAAGGAGGATAATCATTTCGAAAATTCATAATATGTTTAGCAAATTATCTATCATTATACCGCTGGTGGATGCTTTGATTCAAATGCCAGGATGTGCAAAATTTATGAAAGATCTCTTGAAGAAAAAGAAGATGATGGATATGGGCACCAATGAGGTGACCCATCAGTATAGTGTTGTCATGACCAGCAACGTTGCTCAAAAATATGAAGACGCTGAGGTATTCACCATTCCTTGCACAATTGGCTTGTGCATGTTCAAAAAGGCTTTGTGTGACCTCGGTGCTAGTATTAATCTCATGCCTCTCATACTATTCAATAAACAAAGGTTAGGGAGTCCAAAACCTACCTATATGAGGCTGTTGATGGTGGATAGGTCAATCAAAAGACCCATTGGAGTGCTAGTTGTATGTTCTTGTGTAGGTGGATATATTCATACTCTCAGCTGATTTTGTTGTGCTAGATTGTGAGATGGACATTAAGGTGCCATTTATCTTGGGGCTACCTTTACTATCAACAGAAAGGGCTTTAATTGATGTGGAGCTTGGGGAGCATAATTTCTGAGTAGGTGGTGACGAGGTCACCTTCAATGTATGTCAGCCTATCAAGCCCCCAGATGAGTGTAAGGTTATGGAGGTGCTTGATGCAGAAGACGAGCACTATGAATCTATTGATGTTAAGAGTGAATCACAGGATGACCTTTCAGGGTGCTAGAGATTGGAAAGGTATCCGTTGTGCCACGATGTTAACTAAGGCGCTTCTTAAGAGGCAACGAAAGATTTTTTATCTTGAGAATTCTGATGTTTTATGTTTTTGATTTTGTAAGTATCTTGGATGCACAAACAATGGAGAAGATGAATAGGCCAGGCACAACGTTATAACGGAAAAACGCTAGTGCACGCATTCAAAATGTCGTCCTATCACAGGTTATGATGAACAGAATAAGGGGAGAGAAGAGAGGAAACTGCCGACTTGCCTGTGGAGCACCGATACAAATCCACAAAGAGCCGATCAAGCGCAAGCTTTGAATAGTACACCTAGAAGTTAGGGTGTATTCGGCGATCGAATCGGCGACTCACCAGTTAATCCACGGCCAATCGCCAATAGGTTAACAGTTAACTAGAAAGGAAATGGGCACCGGCCTCTGATCAGACGCCCCTACCTGCTTCCGCCGGTTAATAGTTGGTACAGGTAAGTCCATATTTTAAAAATTTTTAACTGCACCATGGATTGATACGGGTTTGGTATTTAAAAATACCGTCAACACCAACCCAAATCCCCATAAACCCTTCCTTCCACCTTCCCATTATCCCATTAGACCTTTCTAACATCCCTATACACTACATTTCCACCTTCGCACCATTTAACCCACCTTTTCACCTATCAATCCCCTTTACTCCTTCTCTCCTATAAAACCCACACATCATTCCCCGTTGTCGTCACTACTCACTCATATTCTCAAATACACTCAGACAAGAAAAAGTTGTGTGGAGCTCCTTTGTTCAAGCTTTGATCTTTCTCCTCTCTGTACTCTCAAATTCCATTTGGTATATAAATCTTACATTGTTTTTTATTATTGAGTCAATGATATGGATTATTGTTAGCTTGTAAAAAATGAAATTCCCCCACTCATGTCTCCCCATTACCCCCATGATTATGCTAGTTGGTACTTTGCTATTATTCATTTTGTGGGTATGTGGGGGTAGTGATATAATGTTGAATGCCAATGTGGGTCTTCTCTATGCCATGATTCTTTCTTCTTAGTGTATTTTATTTTAGTTAGGGGTGAAATCTAAGTTTCTCTATGTGTGCTTAAATTGCACAATTTGCTCGATGATAAATGGAATGACGTCTCTATTAAAGGTAAATTATTACTTTTACTTGCTTTTTTGTTGCTATGTTGAGTGGGTGACTATTAAGTATAAGTGTTTTTCCATTTCACTAAGTCTAGGAGGAATTTCATTGCTAGGCATCCACCAACAAACTTCTTGTTAGGCTCGGTGAAATGCCAATTGAAACGCAGCTCGGGGTTCAGTGCTTTAGGCCACTGTCTCAAACCTGTGTTACACCAGCATTCTGTGAGTCGAGACCAGTGAAACACTAGTGTGTCGCCGGATAATCCTAGTATTCCCAGTGTTCTATTATGGTCTGGCGGTTAACTAGTGATTCTTGGATCTTCATCTGCATTTTGTCGAAGTCTCGCTGGCACTGCCAGTGCTTTAGGTCTTTGCAATTTTACTTGTTTGTCATGCAATTGTTATAATTCCTTTACTTAGTTCAGGATAGATGTTGTTTTTATTTATTTTATTTTATTTTGTTTTTTCTTGGAAAAAATACAAAAGAATTTATAGTTGTAAGGCACTAACATGGTTTTGCAAAATATGTCTTCATCTAGGAATTTAAGCAAGGGCAATGCCCCAGCCTCCTCTTCCACCAAAGGAAATGGAAAAGAAAAGGCATCCACAGCACCCACACACTCCCAAGAGGCCATAATATTCTTTGTGCCTTACATGAAGGGGAATTAATCTATTTGCAAGGGCTGATCAATCACTGTTGAGAAGAAATTTGACTTAGTGGAGTTGCGAGGTGAACTCCCCAATATCAATGCTCAGTTCACTGACCGCCAATGGCATGCTTTTACCAATCCACTCCCAAATTAATACTCCAACCTCATCCTAAAATTTTACGCCTCTTACCAAGAAAAGCTTGAGGGCATGCATCGCAAGGGCAAGGTGGATGAATTTCCCTGCCTGCCTTCAGTTAGGATGTGGGGTGTGGAGGTTGACATCACTCTAGCGGCCATTAATTCTATATTGTAGGAGGAAGAGCTTGACACCGTCTATGAATACACTATGCCAATTGCTGACAAGGAGAACCAGTTTAGTTGGATAGCTCTAGTTATTGCTGCAGACACACCCTTCTGGACCACCATGGGTGGTGAGATTTCTCTCCATGATCTTATGTTTAAGTTGAAGCTATGGTTGGACTTCAATTGTTGTCATAGCATACCTTCAAAGAATGAGCAGCGGGTCAGTTTGGAAGCATCCTTCCTCATCACCTGCATCATGATAGGTGTCCCTATGAATTTCAGGGAAATTGTGGCTGTTAAGATGAAGAGAAAAGCTAGGCAATCTAGCACCTTAATGCTTTATGCTATGCTCATATCTCAGCTATGCCTGCAAGCTGGAGTGCCACTATTCCTAAATAAAGCCCCAAGCTCTGCTATCAATGTCATTACTATTGATCGGAAAAAGGATGCGGATGCTCGCAAGAGTAAGAGGAAGCATATACAAGCTTTTGATGTTCCAAAAGGATCTTTCTCTCATGGTTTTGAGAAAACCCAACTGGCTCCCAGATCATAAAATGCCACACCCAAAGGAATTAGGACAAGTTTCAGGTGAATCCCCTTCTAGGAAGGCCTCGCCCCCTCCCATATCTTCCCAACCAACCAGTCTCCATAAACATATGGAGATGACTAACTTTTATGAGAGCGAGCTTCCGAAGTTGGCTAAAGGTCTCCCTTCTCTTATTGCTCAAACTATGAAAAAGGAGATGAAGTCCATGTATGAGAGTCTAACAAAGCTGTGCTCACAAGGGGATCTCATGGAGGGGGCTATAACCTCTCTCCAGACTGAAGTAGAGGATTGGAAGAGTCGTACTTCCACGGAGGTGCCCGACATGAGCACCCTTTATGCTGCAATGACTGCCCCCTCTACAGTCTGAAGCCCCATTGATGACTTGTATGAGGGATTAGGGTATGAGGTGGAGGATATGGGAAATTAAGGCCAAGATGGGGAAGATAACGAGGAAGATGATGAGTGACCACATCATGGAGTTCTCACCCTCTTTTTTTTTTCATGCTTACATTGGGGAAAATATAGTGTTTGAGTTGGGGGTGTGATGAGTGTTCATATTGTGGTGGTCATTTATTTTATTTATGATTTAATATGTCCTTTGTCAGGTTCATTTTAACAATATTTAATGATTTTCCTTGCTAGGTTGTTTATTTTATTAAATTTATGAATGGTTGTGGAGTCTTTGTCCGACTCAAGGATTTGTGAGCCTTTTTCAGGCTCATTTTAACAATATTTGATGATTTCCCTTGACGGGCTGTTTATTTTGTGAAATTTATGAATGGTTGTGGAGTCTTTGTAGAGCTCAAAATGGATGAATACAAAATTTCACTTTGTATTGTTAGTTTTTTTGAAGGAGTCTTTATTTTCTATTGCCAAAAGTCCATAGTTTGTGACCCAAAGATTGATTTTCGCCTTCATGATTAGGTCTTTGTTTTTCATTGCCAAAAGTTTATAGTTTTTGACCCAAAGTTTGATTTTCACCTTTGAGAATAATACATAGTAATTAAACATGAAGGGTTTTCTTTATACCACGATTCTTTCCCAAGGAGAAATTTCATTTTCTTTTCTTTTTGTTTTCAAACCGGGTGACAATTTCCAATGATAGATTGTGAGACGACTGTATTAATAGAAAATGCCATGTTTTTCTTTGAGTCTTTTATGAAATATTTTTTGAGAGATACCACCAAAAATTTTTGTGTGGCATGAAAAATGAATTTGAAAGAAAAATTGGCATTTGAAATAAGAAGATAGCACTCTCTTCTCATACATTGCATATTCCTTGTTTGGCTTGTGGATATGCATGCTCTATTGTCTTGAATCAGAACTTGTGATAATAATGACTTGTGTGAATTCTTTGGGTGTGATGCCTTGTGTGGTCATGTCATTTGAATGAGTTTCGTGCATCTCTGCCTGTGCAGAACATACTCTAAGTGTGATTCAAGGTGAAATCATAGATGTAGCTACACTTAGAGCATGATTTTAAGCTTTCTATTGATCAGACACTTCAACCAAAATTCCCTCCATAAACTACTTACCTTGGTAGCGAAAGTTGATCCTTTGGACTGTTTATTCTTTTAAACCACATTACAAGCCAATGTCTCTTTCTAATCCTCTTATTTGGCATCCATCCTCCCTAATTGCTAGTGATGAATGAATGAAAATAATTGGGGCTTGAAGAACAAGACATAGGGAGAGATAAGGAAATCAATGGAAATGAGGCAAAAAGCCTATCTTTGGGGTTTACAAAAAAAGGAGAAATGTGATGAGCTTAAATGTTAGGTAGCACCAAATTTCGATCAAAATGAATGAAATGATGGTTTGAGAAACCTTGAATTTTCAAAAAAGAAAATGAATAGTGAAATGGTGTTATCCCTTTCTTAGAAGTTGTGAATGTATTATGCATGATGTGAATCTAAAGATACTCACTAATGTAAGACCTTTGAGGAAATATTGATATGGCTCCATGCCGGTATGTATTATGATTATAAAGCATGAGAGTGATATTTTAGAATATTGGGCTTGTTGTTAGTAGAAAGTAGCCCCAGTCCTTTCGAAAAGAATGTTGAATGACGGAAATTAGTAATGCTCATGTCTCTGGTTAGCTGCAGTAGTTTAGTATATATATGAACATATGTTATATTGATAACCTGCATGTTTTAGTCCAAACAGGGAACTTCCTTAGTCGAGAATGTTTTCCTTAGTCAATCAGAGAAATTCCTTAGTCGAGAACGTTTCCCTTAGTCAGTCAAGGAACTTCCTTAGTCGGGAACGTTTCCCTTAGATAGTATGGGACACTCCTTAGTTGAGAATGTGTTCCTTTGTGCAGATTGGGACACTCCTTAGTTGAGAATGTGTCCCTTAGTAAGCCAGGGACTCTCCCTAGTAGAGAATGGGTCCCTTAGCTCATGTTATCAGTTTAAATCAGTTGTGGTTTGAGGCGGTCTCAGTTATCGGTCGATATGCAATATATGACCTTTATGCATGATTTCAATGATGTTTCCATCGAATGACATCCAAATGAAAGTTCCATATATGTGTATGTATAAGTGGCTCTCAAGAGGATTGATGCATGTTAAATCAGTTATGTTAATGTACTTGGTTATTTCCCTATCATATACTTGTATGTTTATTGATCTATGATATCCCGCATGCTTAGTATATTCCAAGTACTAACCCAACACCTTTTTTTGCTATATCATCTCATGATATAGATTTAGGTTTCCAGACTCAGCTCGCGGTTAGATACGCTCCATCCCTATTCAGCTGCTAGTGGTGAATCCTCATCTTCCGAGGGCATGATATACGTGTGCATTTTCATCAGGTTCATATTTCAGATTTTAGGGGTTAGCTGGGGTTTGTCCCAGAAACTCAACAGTTTAGTAGAAGACCTTCAGACTTGCCTAGACAGATTCAGAAATGTATCTTAGTGTTGTTAAATTGTCCTTATGGTTTATGTTAAATACTTGATATTAGCTTCCTCTTATTCATGTTGTTAGTCATGTTTGATGTTAAGTGTATGCTATGATTATGCCATGGGTTGACTTGGAGCCTTTCGGGGTTCCTTGTCCCGTGTTACGGCGAGGGTGTGAACTCAGGTCGTGACAATGTGTAGGAATTGCAATGGGCAATGACACAATAGCAAGTGGTGGAGCCATAGCAGGATGAACTCTAGGGGTCTGAAAACATATGTACATCCTTCTGCACTAGATTATGCATAGAGAAAGTCTATGTCCATGGACCCTTCACGAGACTATCAACTAATCGTAGCTAGACGAAATTTTAATAGGCAGAAAATCTTCTCCGTGTTAATAAACGATAAAGGGATTAATGTTGCCTCTAAATAACTTGAAATTTCTCTATTTCAACCTTTGTTACAGATTTGGTCCATCCATATATTCTTATCATTAGTAAATTTTCCTTATTTTTTCCCTGGCCATCGATAAAGCTCTAGCATTAAATAGGTGAATTACAAATGTTCAAAATCTTAAAAGTTAAAAAAAAATTATCCATCAATTTTTGATAAAATTTTTATATAGTGAAGGAACTTCCTTGTTGGATAAAGAACAAAAATAAGACCTTCTTGTATGGATATCAGATCAAAAGGCTTATCCTCTTCATATCAAATAGTACATAGTAAATTTGACCATTTGCCCAACAATAGATTCTCCTAAATTCAATTGTCTTTCCGACATTATGAGAAAATAGTGTCTTCCAAAAAGCTGACAGTTTCGGCCAATGTTTCTCAAATTTAATTACATCGATCGGTAGAAGGATGTTCATATATAAATGTAAATCATCCACTAAGAAAAATTTGCCCTGCTCGTAGCTTCAAAACAACAAGAAGAACACGGGAATATCTTTTCTACTTAAATTAGGCACAGTTTGTCGGAACATGAAAGTCACATGATTAAACAGTCTGGCTTGCAGTTGGACTCTCTCATCTAATAGGAAGGGAAGCTTTAAAGCATCGTTAAAATGACATAGATATTTTCATTTTTCCATTGCCACTTATAGTAAAATTACCTAGCAAGTACTACCATTTGTTCTTACACTGTAAACAAAATGCATATTTGCCAAACAATAGTGAACGCAAATTGAAAGATGTCTTTTAGCTGAGCACTTTCATTCAACACTTACTTTGTATTCCAAATGAGGTACTCTTTTTTGTACCAAAAATCATCACATTGCACATGATAAATGAATCTTCAATTCATTTCAGGAAGTAAGATTAATATCTTCTAATCTATAAAGAAAAATTTGACCAAGCTGCTCCAATTTTTCATTTCATCGAGTTTTTTTCAGTCTTCCTAACATGATTGATTTATTCTTGATACAAAGATTTTGTCCAGTCTTTCCATATTTGTTCTTGATGTTGTTAAAGGAAAAAAATATACAAATTTATTTATTCATCTGGTTCAGGCCAAACATCCTTCTTCAAAAGTGCTTGTTATTATTAGTCCTTGACATCACATGCAATTTAAGATGATATGTTTCATTTCTCTTATTTTCTTCTAGTATATGATTGCTTTGTTTGGAAATGAATATTCTCATGGTTTATTGACCATAACTGATTTCCATTAGTAAATTATTCATCCAAAGATTGAAGTCATTTACATTTTATATATAATAGATATTGAATGTTGTTCTTCATGAAGAATATTGCGAAAGAAGCAAACAATAGGGTGCTGCCAGCAAATGGAAAGAAGATAAATAGTGGTGGCCGAGTTTGCGTTCCAGTGTCTTCAGAAGCTTTGCAGCTTCCAAATTCAAAAATGAGTTCAGGAAAGCTTCCGGTCTCTGGGAAAACCATAATGTTGTTATACATTGCAAGCTTTCTGGGAGGATCACTTTTTGCTAGCCGAATATGGACTCAACCTAATTATGCAAATGAATACCTACCTCGTGATCGCCACCATGTCCAATAATGAGAATCTTAGAACAATTTCACACGAATGTGATCTCAAATGTGTAAGCTCAATTTTGAAACAACTACTTATTGTTGTTTGAAAATTTGACTTAATTGTTGTGATGAATGATTTTCATTTTTCTTTTTTTGGGGGCAGAAATTAGCGGAAAGCAATTTCGGAAACATCATGGGGGAAGTCATGAAGACTCATCAAGCTATTCAGTAAGCACACTATTGAGACTTAATATGATAAAATAATTAATAATATCCTATCTGATCACACATTTTACGACAAATATAATTTAAATTTGGGCCTACAACTACCCTACCTTTGTTTGTTACTAGTATGTTTTTTTTATAATAGATCACTTGATAAAAGTATATCAACATTGGAGATGGAGCTAGCAATATCTTGGACAAGGAAAACAATCAGCCAAAATGCAAAGTCAGATAGAGCATCAAATCACAGCATTCCAAATAAAGCATTTATCGTAATTGGAATCAATACCGCTTTCAGCAGCAGGAAAAGACGCGATTCTCTTACAGAAACATGGATGCCTAAAGGTCTTTAATTAGCTTATTTCTTAATATCTTCTTCCTATTACTTTGAAATGGATGGATTATTCTGAATAATATTTGGAATGCAGGAGATAAGCTAAGGATGTTAGACAAAGTGAAGGGGATAGTGGTACGATTTGTGATAGGACACAGTGCTACACCTGGAGGAGTTTTGGATCATGCCATTGGTAGTGAGGATGCTCAGTACAAAGGTTTCCTTCGACATGACCACGTTGAGGGTTATCATGAGCTGTCCACCAAGACTAGATTGTATATCTCTAATGTTGTCCACATTCGGGACACTGACTTCTACGTTAAAGTGGATGACGATGTCCATCTCAACTTGGGTGCCTAATTTATTTAAAACCTCATAACCTCTACTTTATTTAATTTCTAAAAATTCATGAATAATTATATATTCTTATTTAATTATCTTAAACTTTTGCAGGTATTCTTGATGCCAAATTAGCAAGATACAAATAAAAACCAAGAGTCTATATAGGGCGCATGAAGTCAGAGCCAGTTCTTTCCCAAAAGTGAGTCGTCTTCCATTTGTTCCATGAAAAATAAATGAGATTACCCTACCTGTCAAAAGAACTAACTGGTGGTAATTGATTTTGCAGAGGCTTAAAGTATCATGAACCTTAGTATTGGAAATTTGGAGAAGAAGGGAACAAATATTTCAGGCATGCCACGGGTAAAATATATGCCATTTGTAGGGATCTTGCTGCTTAAATCTCAATCAACTCATAAGTTCTTTAATTATTTAGATTCAACCTCAGATCAAATAAAGAATATATGGAATATGTAAATTTAACGTGATTGTGGTTGTATGATAAAAATGTTAGGGGCATATTACATAGATATGAAAATGAAGATGTTTCTTTGGGAACATGGTTAATTGGGCTAGAAGTGGAACACGTGGATGAACGTTTAATTTGCTATGGGAACACCTCTAGATTTTGAATGGAAAGCAAAAGGAGGGCAAATGTGTGTGGCATTGTTTGATTGGTCATGCAGTGGAGCATGCAAGTCGGTAGAAAGGATGAAAGATGTGCATCACTCATGCAATGAAGGTGATGTAGTTGTATGGACTGTTGCTAATGCTCTCTAGACTACTCAACCCCACCCTTCTTAATATATTTGTATGACATAGTATTAGGACTGAAATCCAGAAGAGATTTATTTCTACAATTGGGAGGGTTTTTAAATTATCCACATAGCCATTACTACTTCATTTCAATCAATAAATTATGCAATCAAATCCTTGTGTTGTTTATTTTTTCCACTGCCATTTCTATTTTCACTCTTTCTGCCCTTGTCTTCTAGAGTGGTGGGTATTTCTTATTTCTATCAAAACTTAGCTGATTTTTCAATGAAAACAACTTTCATGAACATGTGCAGCATACATAAACTAGTTTGCACAGATACAACATAAACTAGTTTGCACAAGTGTTGTATTTATATAAATTGAATCAACAAGAGTCCATGAATAAGTATAGCAATGATAAAACTCAAACTTTCACCATAAACTGTCATTCCCAATGCCCCAAACTTGCATCACATCATCAAGAAGGAAAAAAATTGGGCAATGTATGAGGGATGGAATTAAATTTTCACGTTATATCCAGAGCCTTCAGATAAATTTGAACATAGAAAACTCATATATTTATATCTGAATATGCACGGACAACACACACATTTATATCTCAATTTTCACGGACCACTCAAATGCCAACAACACATATGAATGTGTTTCACATATGCAAATGTAAATATATATGTAAAATGAATGACTAATCAATATCTGTAATGACCCTGTTTTGTGAAACTATTCTTGAGGTGATCGGATGTGTTTTAGATAAGATGTTTTGTTTTAAAAGTTCATAATTGAGAAGTTTGACTAAAGTCAACACTTTTTGTTAACAATGTCAGATTTGAGTTTTGACAGTCTGTTAGGTCAGGAGGGTGATTCTATACCATTGAATTAAATTCTAGTTTTGTTAAAGTTTAGAGTTGACCATGATCAATATTTGATCAAGATAACCTTCTGTTAGTTATTTAATGATTCCACTAGATTTGGAACATATTTTATGATTGACTTGAACAATTGATTTTTATCTGAGAGGTTACATAGGAGTTTCGAGGGTCGATTCCAAGTTTCAGATGTTTTTGGGCATTGATGTGTATGGTGCCCACTTTTGCAGTATTTTTTACGTCTATTGCAGTAAATGGGCAACAGGGCTGAGATGCCACAAATGTGGTGATTTGCTGCTTTTACAGTACATGAGTATTCCACGCTTATTGTGTTTTTGCCACTTTGGCGGTCGCCAGAAAAATGGTTTTGCGATAGTTGTGGCAGGGTAGAAATACTACTTTTGCGGTACAATGACCATATTTATAGTACCTTAGAGCTCCAGTGCCCACTTTTTCGATATTTTTTTTGTTGTGCTAAATGGGCAACAGGGATGAGATGCCGCGAATGTGGTGATTTTCTGCTTTTACAGTACTTGAGGATTCCACTCTCATTGTGTTTTTTGTCACTTTGGCAGTCGCTAAACTAAAATGGTTTTGCGATAGTTGTGGTAGGGTAGAAATACTACTTTTGCGGCACAATGACCACATTTATAGTACCTTAGAGCTCCAGTGCCCACTTTTCCGGTATTTTTTCTGTTGCGATAAATGGGCAACAAGGATGAGATGCTGCTAATGTGGTTATTTTCCACTTTTACAATACTTGAGGATTCAACTTTTGTTGTATTTTTTCCACTTTGGTGTTCGCTAAAGTAAAATGGTTTTGCAATAGCTTTGGTAGGGTAGAAATAATGTTTTTGCGGTACAGTGACCACATTTACAGTGCCTTAGAGCTCTTTCATCTTTTTACTTCATTTACTGTAATCCCTTTCTAACTCATTTTTGGGGAGCAGAACACCTCAATTTTGGGAAATGTTAGAGGGATTTTTGAGATCTTCATCATGGGTGTAAGAATCAAACTTAATATTTGATATTTTTCCCACTTATCTATATCTTATTTCATGATTTAATTCGTGTTTGGGTATTGAAATTGGACGTATTTTTTCTATATTTTAAAAGTGGTATTTTCTCAATTTAGGGCACTATTCGTGCTCGAATTAGGTGATTTTTGATGCATAAGTTTTTTACCTCATGGATAAATCAATTTTGAAATCGATTTCAAGGTTTGATCTCAAGGGATCGGGGTTGAAATTTTTGTTCGATTTTCCAACCGAACTTCTACATGGTAATATGGGTCTCAATAGACTCATATGCTCATGTAGATTATGATATTGATATCGTGAGAGCATTCTGCGGTTGTTCATAACAAAAAGGTGATATTATGAAGGTTCATGACTTATTGGTTCATCTTTTGACAAGTTATGGTTTACTCTCTTAAAACTTACTTGAGCAATGTTTTATTGTATAAAGTGTGTTATGGGTTGGGAATATAAAGTATGCTATGGATTGAAAGAAGGATTTGTCCTTGTGTGATCTAGGTTAGTACCTAGATGATATGTTATGAAAAGGTTTAAGTTGTTTATTGATGTTGCATCACTTTATTTCACGTGTTAGATCGTACCTTAATGAGATATTGATTTGACGGCACCTTATTGAAATAAATCTACTTATTTTGAGGTGTTAGTGGCCTAACAAAATTGTTCTTGAAAGAGATACACTTATTTCATTGCATATGTATATCCTTTATTGGTTTGATCATGCATATATATATTTATTTGTTATGAATCACAGATATGGTACTATGATTATGATAGAGTGATGAAACTTGCAGAAATATGATCATAGTATGTGATGATGATCCAGGTATGTGATGATGTAGGCCCCCTGAGTGGGCACGTTACAGATGCGGAGCTCAGGGCTGCCTTGAGATTGTTTGTACATGACATGATCACTTAGCCTAACTAGAAGGTAGTCAAACCTGCGAATATTACTAAAAAGAGTCCATCTATGTCGAAGGCGGGTGGGAGGTTTAAGGAAAAAACAAGAGAGAATAAGAATGCCAAAACTGGCAATGTTGAGTTTTCCAAGTGAGGTTAGGTAGTGGAAATCACCCACAACTCCATTATAGATCATTAGCTCTAGCACCTTCCCCAATCAATGTCGCACTACCCGAATCCAAAGGGGGGCAAAGAGGTAGAGCATCAGGCTCGAAGATTTAAGGGAGCCAGTCTAGCTTACGAAAGATTACCTACCCAACTTGTAATAAGTGTGAAAGGAACCACCTTGGGAACTATTGGGTAGAGATTTTTTCTTTGGGTGTGGTAAGCCCGGTCACCGTCTTTGAGACTGTCCATCAGCTAAGAGGGGTGACATCAGTGGTCGTACCCGAGCCATCATTTCGGCAACTCACACAGCTCACTCTTCCTAGCAGGGTGCCTCATCTAGTTCCTGTTGAGGATAATACTAGGGGTGTTTCTATGCACTCTCATTATGACAGTATCAAGAGAGCTAGCCAGATGTAGTCACAAGTATGTTACGAGCTTTTCATGTTGATTCTTGTATGTCATTAGGCCCAGGAACTACAGTGTAAGGCCTATGATTCCTTTAACTATCTTATTATAAGTTTTAATCAGTGTATTGTATTGAATAGTTAGAGAATTGGATGAATGGAGGGATAATACAGAAGAAGTATGAAGCCTTCAAAGGTAACCTTAGAGTCCAATGAGTAGTCAAGAGTTAGTGATTTTTTTATCTAGCTTTAAGGAGTGGTCCAAACCCTTAGGCTGATGACTTTATGCTAAGGGATATATGGTAAGGTGAAGGATGAGTCTAGTCTTAAGTTCCAAGTGTGGACGTTCCAGGAATAGTAACTATGGCCGATCAAGCCACGATTATTCAGGTATTTTCCTGTACTTTAGTTAATATTGTACTCTACTCATTCCATGTGAACATGTTATGAATAGGTCTAAATTTCAGATACTCCTTACGTGTGTCCATATTTAGGTTCCTAGAATGAGAAACAACCGTTTCATATAGTGATCTAGTCTTATTCTGTGATTCCGTAAATCTCATCTTCATGTCATGAAAGTCATTACGTATTAAGACTCATGTCTCACAGTATTCCCAACTCTATGCAATTAGTCCTTAGGATTCTCTTTAGAAACTCATAAGATCATGTTGCATCACGTATATGCTCAGTTTAATTGTCTAGAATGATTCGTGGTTATGATATCCTTACTTCAAAACCTATGTACGCTCACCGTGTTAGAGATGATGCTTACATTATGTATATTCGGGGTTACATCCCATTCATGCCTTAAATTCCCTATAGGTGGAAGCTCATGAAGTATAGGTTATTAGCTAGGCCAGAAAGATAGGAAGTTCTTAGGTAGTATTAACTTCAGAGGAGCCGCGAATTACAGTGATATGCTTGGATGATGTGGTGGTGTATCAAAGAATTGTTATGATGTGTGACCAGGGACTTTAGGATTAGCAGTTGAGGTCAATCATTTGTCATGATAAGGAGAAGTAGTGTTCCTAGGAGGTAACTTTATACTGCAAGAGGTCTCTTTGAGTTAGGCCTGAAAGTGGAGGTTTTCTCCCAAGGGGGAGATGGTGCACTCCGATATCAAGGTCGTTAGTGTGTTTTGAATGTGGAGGACTTGAGAGGACAGATATTGAGATAGGCTCATATCTCTCGGTATTCTATCCATCTAGGTGCCAGCAAGAAGTCTATTGGTGGAATGACATGAAGAAAGACATGGTAGAATTTGTGGCTAATTATCCTAATTATAAATAGCTGAAGGTTGAGCGTCAACGAATGAGAGGTATGCTTTAGGAGATCAGTAATCTTACTTGGAAGGGGAAGAGATCAATATGGACTTCATTATAGGGTGGCCTTGTACATGCTGACAGTATGACTCTATATGGGTAATTGTAGACAATTTGACCAAATCAACATATTTTTTACCAGTCTTCATCTTAGGAATCTGCTACACTTAACATTCAGAAGTTAGTTCAGTTGCATGGTGTTCCATTATTTATCATCTCAGATAGGGGTACTCAGTTCATCTCTTAGTTTTGGAGGTCATTTCAGAAGGGTCTTGGTACTCAAGGGAATCTTAGTATAACTTTTTACCTATAGAAAGATACAGGCCGAACGGAGCATTTGGAGTTTGAGGACATATTGACAACTTGAGTGATTGATTTCAAAGGTAGTTGGGATGATCACTTAACTCTCATTGAGTATGCTGATGACAACAGTTACCATTTCAGCATTCAAATGGCTCCATTTGAGGCTCTTTATGGATGAAGATATAGATTTCCTATCATATCGTACAAGGTAGGTGAGGCTCTTTTAATAGATATAGATTAATTTTACGAGGCTATGGAGAAAGTTTAACTTATTAGAGAAAGGCTGAATATAGCTCAGAGTCCGCAAAAATCTTATGTGGGTGTTAGGCGGAGAGATCTTGAGTTTCAGGTCGAGGATAGGGTGTTCTTGAAGATGTCTCCCATGAAGGGAGTTATGAGGTTTGGTAAGAAGAGAAAACTTAGTCAATATGTTAGTCCTTACAGGATTCTGAGGCGGGTCAGCAATGTGTCTTATGAGTTAGAGTTACCCCCGAGTTAGCATCAATGCATACAGTTTTCCATGTGTCATTGAAAAAGATCATTCGTAATCCCTCTCTACTTGTACTGGTAGAGAGCGTTAGTGTGAAGGATAGCCTTACTATGAGGAGGTTCCGGCGAGATCCTTGATCATCAGGTTCGGAAGTTGAGGAACATGGAGGTAGGTTCAGTAAATATTTTATGGAGAAATCAACTAGTTGAAGGAGCTACGAAAGAAGCTGAAGTAGATATGATGGCTAGATACCTACATCATATCTCTTCTAGCTCAATTCCAGCATGAGGTACTAGTTTCTTCCATAGTACTCTATTTAGTTTCCTGTCATGCTCATATCTGTCAATTCTTTTCATATTCTAGCATGCATATATGNAATTCCAGCATGAGGTACTAGTTTCTTCCATAGTACTCTATTTAGTTTCCTGTCATGCTCATATCTGTCAATTCTTTTCATATTCTAGCATGCATATATGATTCATGAATTCAGTATATTCATGTATCTTAGTCCAGAGTCAGTCACTACATTAGTTTTTAGCTGCAGCTTTTCAGTTTTGGGATGCAGTTCCTTCCCTATCCTTTTAGTATGCTTAATCTACATTCGAAGATGAACATTCCCAAGGGGGAGATAATGTAACACCCTAAAATTCGCTAAAATCAGATCCTAGGACTGAAACAAAAAAATAGGAAAACCTGTACCATGTCATCGTCTGAGTCATTAAGTTACCCGTTAAGTCACTTGATGGGTCCTTAAATGACCCATTAAGTGCAACAAGTTGGTGAAAATATGAGGTTTTGAGAGTTATGACAACTAGTTAAGTGATCCATTAAGTGTTATGACAAATTGTTAAGTGCAGGCATTAAGAAAAGATCAGAAAGTTTGAATTCCTTGCCAGTGGTAATGAGTGATCATAAAGACTATTTAAGGTGGACTAACGTATCATGGAGTGATTTGTTAATTCTGCTAGAGTCTATGTTTCAGCCGAGTCATTAAGGGAATTTTCATAATTCCTATATTTCTAACTCCTAATGTACATTATTTTAAGCCTCTTAAAGAGTGTGTTAAGGGGTTTCCTTCTCTTCAAACCCTCATTCTCTTCGAATCATCTAGAATCGAATATCCATGTCCCTCAAGTCCTCAACCATCAAGGTCTCCCTTCTTCTGCAATCAATTTGGGAATCAAACCCTAGCAAAAATTCCACCAAGCCCAGGTATGTAGGGTCATGAATAGGGGACTTTTTCAAACCTCATGCACTTTTCAAGCTCAATCTCATGATCTCTACTCTTGAGTTTCAAAATGGAAAATTCTAGGGTTAGACCCAAGTATATTTAAATTCTCATGATTCTTTTATAAATTCGATTCTCTCATGCTTCTATTCATGATTTATGATTATGCTATATGTTTTCTACTAGATCTCTCATAAATTTATGATTTCAGGATCATGATGATTTTACTCAAGTTTGCATAATTTTTTTATGAATGTCAAGTTTATGTATAATGACCGATCTTCAACACTATTTTCATAGCTAGTCTTCATACCTCAAGTATGACTATGATTTTCATTTTTCTAACTAGCAGATGTAAAGATATGTTTCATGATTATGACTGTGAGCGATGTGCATGTTTTAGGAGTAGTATTTATAACGGAGTAGGTCACAGGTTCCGAGACCCCACGTCTCATAACTACGTGCCACGTAGATATATTCATGTTTGGGCCTCACAAGGAGTGTTTCCCTCACTCAATAGGGTTCACGAGTGATATCACTCCTTAAATCGTTTGTTGCCTTGACAATTCTTAGGATGGCCCTGCCTTCTTGAGCGAGATATTGGGGAATCATTCGCTCATTCATGATGGTGTCAGTTATGAGAATCTCTCATTCTTCCTCATGTTTAAGTTATTCATGTTTTAGGATTTGTGATATCATGTTTTTTTACAGTATTTGGCCCATTTATCAGTTTTATGAGTTTTACTTGGAATTTCAAGAAATATAAACTATATGATTTGACATTCAAAGCTTTGGGTCATTATGTTTGTGACACTCCTAAAGTCCTTAAGATCAGACCCGATGGTTTAAATAGAGAAATAAGAAAATCTACCCTAGGTCACACGCTGAGTCGTCCAGCGACCCGACAAGTGACCTAATGGATCATTGAGTGACCTAGTAGGTGGTGCCAAGTTGACAAAAATGTTACTTTTTGAAAGTCATGATGGATGGGTGTAACACCCCAGAATTTTCTAAGAACAGAACCCAGACTTAAGAAAAATTCAGAAGGAAAGTGGAAATTTCTCCTCAGAACAAGTCGTGGTATGACCTGTTAGATGACCCAATGAGTCGTGGTGCCACTCATGGCAAGCAGTCAAAGGTGCATGCGTGGCTCAGTGACAATGGATGACCTGACGAGTCGTTACGAAGGCAACGACTCATTTCATCGATCGTCAGAAGAATGCTAGAATTCAAAGGGGTCCCGAGGTAGTGGTGACAACAAGAGGATAGGATGAGTCATCGTATCAAGTAACGAGTTATCGTGTCAAACGTGGGATGTAGAGCAGGATTTTTGGCTTCAATGGTAATGGAAGGAGCCAAGAGTCGTTAAGTCAGCTAATGACTCATGAACTCACTCGTTGTCCATTCAGGGAATTTAGAAGATATTTTACAGAAGTGATCACGAGTGGGACTTAACAAGTCATCCTTTCCCGTAAAGTCCCCCGTGAGGACTGGCATCATGACTTTTCCTACGAATTTCCAAGGGTATTTTTATAAAATCTTATGTTCCTAACTCCTAAATTACGCGGTTTTGATTATAAGATGGGATGTTATTAATGGTTCCTCCTGCCCTAAGACCCTCATTATCAAAAAATCATCGATAGAGTTTTCTTCTTCTTCTTCTCTCAAGCTCAAGAGCATGTAGGGTTTCTCATCAAGGGTTGCAAGTTCCTAGATCAGTAAGGGAGTCTTTTAATCAAGTATATGGGTCTTCAACAAGGTTCTCCTTTAATCCTTGTGTCCCAATTTTTATACTCAAACCCTAATCCCTAGATTTCTATAAAAGAATGTTCTAGGGTTTTGATTTATGGATAGTTTCTTCTATGCCTTCAATGAATTCTAAGACCCATCATGATTAATAGCCGTGTATACTTACGAAATTACTTTCTATTTCTCGATTGATTCTTATGATGTATGGATAGCATGATTGTAGAATTTTCACCATGATTTAGCATAAATTTCGAAATGGGGTTCACTAAATATTCACAAGCTCTTACCATGAACTAATTATATATGTTCAAAGCATGAGCCGATCATATGGGTTTCCATAAATCTAAAATATATGATTTAATAGATGTGTTGAGGTATGATTAGAACTTATGGTATTGGATGGGTTTGAAACATGTACATTCCTTCACTTTGATTAGGGTATTGTAACACCCCGAAAGTTTCAAAGAATAGACCCCAGACTTAAAGAAAGAATTCAGAAGGAAAGCGGAAATTTCGCCTCAGAATGAGTCATGGTACGACTCGTTAGATGACCTAAGAGTTGTGGTCAGACTCGTGGCAAGTAGTCAAAGGTGCATGTGTGGCCCAGTAACAACGGATGACCCAATGAGTCGTTAGGCAGGCAACGACTCGTTACTTCGATCATTGGCAAAATGCCAGAATTCAAAGGGGTCCCAAGGAAGTGGTGACAACGAGAGGACAGGACGAGTCATCGTATCAATTAACAACTCGCCGTGTAAGTCATGGGATGAAGAGCAGGATTTTTGTCTTCAATGGTAATGGAAGGAGCCACGAGTCATTAAGTTAGCTAACTACTCGTGAAGTTAGTCTGTCAATTCAAGGAATTTATGATATATTTTCCAGAAGCGATCACGAGTGGGACTTGAGGAGTCGTCTTTTGCCCCATGAATCGTGAAGTCCCTCGTGAGGACTGGCATCCTGACTTCTCCTGCGAATTTCCAAGGGTGTTTTGGTAAAATCTTATCCTTCTAACTTCTAAACTACATTGTTTTAAGTATCAGATAGGACGTTTTTACGGGTTCCTCCTAGCCTAAGCCCCTCATTATCCAAAAATCATCGATAGAGTTTTCTTCTTCTTCTTCTCTCAAGCTCAAGAGCATCTAGGGTTTCTCATCAAGGGTTGCGAGTTCCTAGATTAGTAAGGGAGTCCTTTAATCAGATATGTGGGACTTCAACAAGGATATCCTTTCACCCTTGTGTTCCAATTTTTATACTCAAACCCTAATCCCTAGATTTATAGAAAAGCATGTTCTATGGTTTTAGTTTATGGATGATTTATTGTATGCCTTCTACGAATTCTAAGACCCGTCATGATTAATAGTCGTGTATACTTATGAGATTGCCTTCTAGTTATCGATTGATGCTCATGATGTGTGGATAGCATGATTATAAAATTTTCACCATGATTTAGCATATATTTTGAAATGGGGTTGATTAAATATTCACATGCTCTTACCATGAACTAATTATATATGTTCAAAGCTTGAGCCGATCATATGGGTTTCCATAAATCTATAATATATGATTTAATGGATGTGTTGAGGTATGAATAAAACTTATTGGCTTGGGTGGATTTGAAACTTGTATATGCCTTCACTATGATTCAGGTATTTGTTAAAGTATGTCTTGGAACTTTGGATCTTACATGAGTCTAAGATATATGTCATATACTATGAACTCGGGATTTGAATGTTGTGGATGTTTGTAAAGTATGATATGATCCTATAGATGGTTCATGGATATAAAAGGCATGATTTAAAATCTAATTTCGAGACTATAATGATATGAATTGTGATGATAAAGCATGATGATGATCTTTCATACCTATAGGCTTATCGATAGTAGAAAGTCGCCTTGATAAGACTATAAATGAATTTAGTATGATGTAATTAGTTGAACGCTCATGTGTCTGATTAGCTGAAGTAACCTAAACTAGATGAATGATGTCATACTAGTGTCCTTAATTTTTAGTATAATGGAGACTCTCATTAGCATAGAATGTTTCCCGTAGTCAGTCTAGGACTCTCTATAGTGGAGAGTGTTTCCCTTAGTCAGTTAGGGACTCTCATTAGAAGAGAATGTTTCCCTTAATCAGTGAGGGACTCTTTATAGCCGAGAATATTTCCCTTAGTCAGTCAGGGATTCTCATTAGCAGGGAATATTTCCTTTAGTCAGTTAGAGACTCTCCATAGCCGAGAATGTTACCCTTAGTAAGTCAGGGACTCTCAATAGCATAGAATGTCTCCTTTAATCTACGACATCAATTCAACTCAACTTCGTATAGTTTAATTCTATTTAAAATCAGTCTTAGCAGAATTTAGTCTCAGTTATCAGCAGATGGTCACTTCAGTATTCAATATATGTACAATACATGACCCTTATGCATCAGTTTGATTTAACTTCAGTAAACGTTTTCAAATAAAAGCTTCATGTCAATATATGTGTATCACAGACAGGGTTGTTGTATTCCAATTCAGTTATATATCGATTTATTTAGTTTACTTCCTTCTTGTATACCTGTATGTTTAGTTTACTTTTGTTTCCCGCATACTTAGTACATTCTAAATACTTACTGCATACTTTATGGGCTATATCATTTCATGATATAGATTTAGGTTTTCTAACTCAGCCACATGGTTAGATATGCTCCACTCGCATCTCAGTTGCTTGTGGTGATTTCTCATCTCTTAAGGATGTGATCAATGTTTCTATTTCATTTACATTTCAGTATTATGACTTTATTAGTTAGCTGGGGGCTTTTCCTAGCAACTCATCAGTGTAGTAGAGGCTTTCAGACTTGTATAAATAGATTCCGATTTGTATCAGGGTTTTTATGTCATGCCCTACCTTGGGAGGCATGACTGGCACCTGGCGCCATATTGGGATCTGAACTTACCTGACTGGGCTTACGCACTCCTGGGGCATGCCGGCAATTCAATTTAACAAAACCATTAGCTAAATCTCGGTTGTAAACATAGCATCAGGTTGATAAGGCCACATAGCCACCTGTAAAAAAAGGGGACCCTATGTGGGCCGACAAGACAATCATTCTGTCTAGTTATAACAGAATGAAAACAGGCAACTATAACTATGTTATAGCCGACAAGACTGCTAACTGAAAGTTAAACTAGGCTCCACACGCCATCACATAAAATAAAACATGCACAGGCCCCACACTAGCAACAACAAAGGCAATAAGAGAGAATTTGTAGCTTGCAAACATCTAGGAGTGGAATAATGGTCTGAACAGGGCCAAGACCTACCCATAAATTGCACAACAAAAGAACAAACCTTCTAACAATCAACTCTGGAGAAAAGGAGCTGACTGGACTGCTGACTCTAGCAGATGACTACGGAGGTCCTGAACCGCATCTATACGCACCTGCAGGTAACTAATGCAGCACTCAAAAAATGGACGTTAGTATAAT
>JACEIK010003321.1:42866-106129 GCA_018107945.1 Datura stramonium | reverse complement strand
GACCGCGTTTGACGGCGTAATCAAACGAAAATTATAAAATACCTCACGTTCTCCTCTGTTCTCTCTCGGCTTTCTCTGGAAATTATAAGGAGTTAATGAATTAAACCGAAGTTGGGGGCTTATATAATTGGGACTTATAAGTCGCATTCAGGGAATGCGATTTATAAGTCGCATTTTGCCTTGCGATGCACCGACTTGACGCTTGTCCGATCCTTCGCCGGGCCTTTTTCTAGCATGTATGGCATTATAAAACTCTTATTCAACTTGCGAATAAGCCATATACATGTCAAGAATTTACGGGGTTTAACACATGGGTGGCACCCCGCGGTGGCCAATGAGCCAAGAGGTCGGCGCCCCGCGCAGGCCATTGTGGAGGCCCTCGTGCCCTGGCTTCAGCCGACCCTGCTAATTCCCTCGATGGCATTCTCTCTCGTCCAGAATCAAAGGGTCTTCCCACATGCATCAAGCTCTCATCACCCTTCACAAGCCCACGCGCATGTGCACTAACTGCAACATCTTATGGGGTGTAACATTTTATGACATGTGTTGTTTTTGATTTTAAAATTACACTCTTTAAATTAGCTTCCACTCATTTATGATTTTGTTAGTTGTGGTCTTGCTAATGTTATGTTATGATCATGCCATGGATCGACTTGGAGCCTCTCAAAGTTCCTTGTCTTGTGTCTCGATCTGAGCCTATGTTTGGGTCATGACAAACCTTGTATCTAAGCAAATGTTTAGAGTGTCCTAGGGTGTTTGAAAGCCATGTTAAGTAGAGTCTTTTTCATGGGTTTGAAGCGTGCCACACTTATGACGAAGAAGTTGTGAGAAATTTTAGGAATGTTCCCTTTTCTTCATGATTCTTATCGTGCATAAAGTATAAAACTCTAATAGTTCCTCTCCTTACTCGTGCTTTACGCGCTTGCCAATAATGCCTATCAGATGAGTGAATGGAAGAAGAAATGGTGATGGGCGCCAGCAAGCCCCACCGCCCCAGCGAACTCAATGGATGAATATGTTACTCGTGTTGAGTTTAGGGAAGCCTTTCATATGTTGACGCAGGCCATAACCACCCAGATTAAATCAGTAGGTGATGGCTCATGTTCCATAGAATGGGAATGTAGTAGTGGCTAGGGTAAGACACTTCCCCAGAATGAATCCATCCGAATTCATAGGGTCAAAGGTGGATGAGGACCTAGATGAGTTCTTAGAGGAGTTCCAGAAGATCACCCAAGTCATGGGCATGACGAAAACAGAAAGTGCAGACTTAGCCTCCTACTAGCTGAAAGGAGTCTCTCACATATGGTTTTGTCAGTGGAGATATAGTCGGGGAGTTGGAGCAGCCCATATAGGTTGGGATGAGTTTATGACTGCCTTTTTGGAAAGGTTCTTCCCAAGAGAGTTGAGGGAGGCAATGGAAGCAGAGTTCATCAATTTGATGCAAAATAGAATGACTTTCCAGGAGTATGCATTTGAGTTTACCCGATTATCCAAGTATGCACCGGAGATGGTAGTTGACCAAAGGGCTTGAATGAGCAGATTCATGAACAGAGTGGTAGACTCCTCGGTCAGAGAGTGCAGGACCACCATGTTGCACAAGGACATAGACTTTCCACGTTTAGTGGTATATTCCAACATATAGAGNAATTTCATGTGCAGGACCACCATGTTGCACAAGGACATAGACTTTCCACGTTTAGTGGTATATTCCAACATATAGAGGCGGAACAAGTTAAAGAAAATGACAGGGCAGCCAAGAGGGCTAGAACAGGAGATTATGAGTTCTTCCACCAGAGGTCGAGTGGTGGACACCGCTCATACTTACAACAGAGGTCATCATCCCCAAAACCTTCAACAACCAGTGTTCCGTATAGACCCAGGTTAAGGGATATTACTTTTCCAACTTGTTAGAGCTGTGGAAACGACCATTTGGGAGAATGCATGGCCGGCTCAGATGCTTATTTTTGGCGCAACAAGTTGGGTCACAAGCACCAAGATTTCACAATAGAAAAGCGAGGCAAGAGTAGAGCCTCATCCACATCTTCAGTAGCTCATGTGAACCATCCATTCCAGCAGGGCGCATCATCTAGTGCAGGTAGCGAGCAACGTCAAAACCGTTCCTATGCCTTGTCAGTACATCAGGATAAGGGAAAGATGCCAGAAGTAGTTATAGGTATGTTATGAATTTCTCGTGTTATTCTTTGCATGTTGCTAGCCCCAAAACCCTAGTATTGATTAAGAAGCTTTTGTGATGTTTGTTTAGAAGAAGGTTTTGATGTATGGTGTGAAGTAGCTATGAGTATGAGGGTTACAGTGAATGTTAAAGGTGGAGGAAAAGCAAAGAATTAGTGGTTTAGTCCCGACCTTAAGAAATATTCAAGAGCCTTTGAATGATTGCTTAAAGCTAAGAGAGAGATGGTAAGTCTGTTAGAAAAGCCAAATCTTGAGTATGCTAGTAGGGGAGTTCCAACCCTAACAACTATGGTATGCCAATCCTTTCAGAGTCAGACAATCTCTTTTTCATTTCAGTTGAAGATATGCTCTATCCATTCTTATGTTAAGACTTTTAGAATATCTTGGTAACCGCTTCAGACAGCGATCCCGATCTTACTCTATGAATCCTTAAGGGTCATCTTCATGTTATAAACTAGCTATGTGCTCAGGTCTTCCAGTATATCCAGCTCGAAGTAATTCTTTAGAAGTTTCTTTAGTAGCTAAGTAGATAGGGTTACCTCATGTATGTGCTCAGTTGTAGATTTCATGAATGATTCATGCTCATAAATCCCTTACTTTTAATTAGATCAGATATTATTAATTCTAGTTCAGTATCAGAAAGCGATTTGAGAATGATTGCTCAGTCCATATCAGCTTAGTGCTAGATAGAGTGAAAGAATCCTTCTCAGTGTTCTATCTACTTCCATGTCAGTTCATGTATTCAATCCCTCTCACACCTTAGCAGGCATGTACGATTTAGATAGCTCAGATATGTAAGATCAACCCGGAGTCAGATACTCCATCAGTTTCAGTTGTAAATGCTCAATATTTCGGATATTAGTTCTTTCCCCACTGTTTCAATATGTTTAGCCTACATTTGAGGATGAATTTTCCCAAGGGAGAGATATTGTAACACTCTGAAAGTTTCTAAGAATAGACCCCAGACTTAAGGAAAAAATTCAGAAGGAAAGCAGAAATTTCACCTCAGAATGAGTCATGGTACGACTCGTTAGATGACCAAACGAGTTGTGGTCGGACTCGTGGCAATTAGTAAAAGGTTCATGTGTGGCCCAGTAACAACGGATGACCCGATGAGTCGTTAGGCAGGCAACGACTCGTTACTTCGATCGTTGGCACTAAGATCAGACCCGAGAGTTGAAATAGAGAAAAATAGAATATTCTTCACCAGGTCACAGGACGAGTCATCCAGTGAACTATGAAGTACCCCACGAGTCGTTCTCGTGAGATAAGAGGAATATTGGCAAGAACTCATGGTCAAGAGGTGACCACGAGGGAAGTAAAGAGTCGTGATCAACACAGCGACTCACCAAGGGAGTCATGGTTAGGAGGAGATGTGGTTGTTGAAAGTTAGGCAGTGTTCTTAACAATTGGGTCACCATGAGCCGTTAGGTAAACCACGATTCTTGGTGTCCCTCATGGTGACTGGAAGGGTATAATTTCCAATGCAGGCAACAAGCACAAACCACAAGTCATTGTTAGGGACAACGAATCATCTAGTCCCTCGTGGGAACTAGAAGTCAGTTTTTTCCTGCGAATTTTTTAAGGGCTTTTCCGTAATTCCTAATTTTCGAAGGCCTAAACTACATCATTTTAAACTCAAAATATAGTGTTTTAAGAGGGGTAAGTTCATTATAGGCTTATTCTTTTCCATGCATACAGGTGTAGAAGCTCCTAAGGGTGATTAAGCCTAAATTCCTCACGTTCTTCCCCAAATTCTCTTTGGGCAATCAAGGAAGTTGTGAAATTAGATCCCTTTAGGAAAATAGGGTTATGAATGGGCGTATCCATCGACTTACATGCGCAATCCCTTCTCAATTTCATGGAATTTCTAGTTGATGAATCTATGGGATTTTAACCCAACTTGTGAATTCTCTAAATATCTATCATGGTCTCTATTTATGTTTCAAATATTGAATAATTATTCATGGCCATGTTTTATAATGTTTTAAATTATAATTTTCTTTTCAAATTTTAACAAATGATGATGCCCAATCATAAAAGAATTCATGAAAAGTTGAGATCATGATCTATGTTTTCCATTGTGATGAGAGGTATATGAAGAAAGTATGATTTCGAATTACCCATGTCTACATTCATGTTTTGAATAATAGAAGTCTATTTCAAGCATGTTTAAATAATGGGCAAGACCTTACAATTAAGTATGTTTCATGACTTATCTAAATTTCATATTGTTAGCTTACCACATAGTTTTGGAGTCTAGACTCCTATTCTTTTGCAGCTTCCGGTATGGTTCGATCCCAAGGCTCCTCATGTTATGTCTTTAGATTTTTCAGGCATGTATTATTGCATTCTAGCTCTGTCACCAAAAAGTGGTTCAGCTTCGTTGAAAAATAATTGAGAGCAAATGCATATATTTGGGAGTAGTTTCTAGCACCGAGTAGGCTAGCGGTCAGTAAATCCCGTGCCCCAAAAGTATGCGCCAATATAGGTTTACATATACATTTTGGGAACTCCCTTGTGAGCTTCTGTCACGCCCCGCCCTGGGAGCTATGACTGGCACCTGATGCCCTTGTAGGACCTGGACTGCTAACTGGTGGGCCTAGGCACATCTGGTGCCTGGCTAGCTCTATCTCAGGTTTCTGGAAGCAAAGGGCTATATAACGGCTGTAAAAGTTTTATCATCTGACCTCGGGCGGCTAGGCCTATAACCCTGTGCATGTAACAACTGACTAACCGAGGAAACATACACATAACAAAAGGAACCTATGCGGGCCGACCCAGGGCCACCATGCCTGTCTAGTCAAGCCCTGAAACTCAACATAGAGAATACTGAATAACTACTTTGACCGGCAAGATCACCACTACTATAAAACTAAGCTTACACGGCCAATATAATCGAGAATGCTAAACAACTATACACAATGCACAGCCTCACACGACGGCTCAGCTAACCACGGGGAGATAAATATATATACAATTCTGACCTCTATGAGTCTGCCCAGAAAGAAATGATCGGGACAGGGCCCCGACCTACCCATACTGTACAACAAAAATAAACTACACCTACGGATATCGAGGCTCGGATGACGGGAGGCGTGACTCTATAGGCGACTAGAATCACGAGTCGCCTCCTCGTCTATGGTACCTGCAGGCAAGTGTCTGACACCCCAATGGGCGTCGATTGCCGCTGGTGCGAAGTATCAATTAAAGCTGAAAACAACTGAATGCAACTGAACATAGATAACATAACCAGCAATTTTGTATAGCGAGGAGATAAGCTGAGATACGAAGAAGTTAGATATGAACTGAATCGGGCTTTACGTACTGATAGGGCGGGGGCACATTGCACATGAAGCGCGGCCTCTTTGTCTATTAACTAGTATATTACACATAAATAGATATACAAGTAGCAAGCAGAGCCAATACCAACCCCATAAGCCGGATGGCGCCAAACATGAAGCAATCTGTATACCCCTACCCGAGGGTCAAAACCGATAAAAATAATTCACTACTCATCTACTAACTAGGAGCACCTCGGTCGGCCCCTGGGTCTCCGGCTCGGGCCATAGCCTCCGATATAAATAACCGTGTCTGAGTCTGAGGACTCCTATACTATATCTGTAACTGAAATTGTATCTGTTTCCTGGGCACTTTGGCTCAAGAGGCCCTGTCCATCTTATGTCTTTGATCAGCCTGATATGGGAAAGCTTCATCTCATCTTCGTCCAAACTGGGGATGTGCCACTCCTTGGGAGTGAATAAGCCTACCCGCTCAGTGGGTGACACGATTACCAACCCGGGGGCAGTGAGGTCGCTCAATAAGATGCCCTCACAACAACATCAAGTCTCAACAAACAATAGCACATGTATTTAGCAAGCATGTTTGGCGAAAAATACTATCTGAATTCTGATTTCTTATTCTAATCTCGTTCTGCGTTTATCTGATTCTTATACAATTTTATACTGATTCTGTAATCTTTATTTAACTGTATGGCTAATGCGTAGCTAGGATACTATCTAAATACAGGAATAAGCTAATCGTAGCCAGATATGTCTGTCCCGAATGGCTAATACGCAGCCAAGATATGCATTTGTCTGAATGGCTAATCTGTAGCCAAAATACTGTTGTCTATCTGATTTTACTTTACTAAATTTATTCTGAAAATCTGTAACATATTATTCTAGAAACATGCTTGCTAATCACATACGCTATGCGAATCTGGAATGCTAACTTTCCATTTGGCGTATGCTTTATAACTTTCGGACTAAGTACGATACAGCAACGCAAACCAGATTTACTAAACTTACTCAATTCTCAACATTCAACTCCGAGAACTCAATTGCAGAGTTTACTACTTGACACAAGGCTAAAGCTACTAACTTGCCGAAGAAACTGGCTTTACATACCTTAACCTCGAATCATCCATTCTGGATGGCTCACTCAGTACTCCAGCTATTTCTCCTAAGTGCATTCATATACACGTCAATTAGTACCATCATCACTATTCTGAAAGAAAACGTCACTTTAAATATATTTATAGCCCTAAACTTAGGCTTATGTCGAAAGACGGTGAAAACTTGCTATTTTTCGGATGTCGGAAAGGGAGAAGTATTCGCTCTACGGCTAGGGCACATTGACACTAGTTGGAGAGGAATTCTACTTACATAGTCCGGTAGCTCGATGATTTGTCGGCCAGATTTCATGAAACAAAATCCGTAGGAATGCTCCCTGCTGGCTAAATACCTCGATACCCGAGGTTAATTTGGATTTGGACTCGTTTGGCGTGTGTCGGATGATATTTATATCCCTCTTCGTATTCTCTCTGTTCTCTCTCACGTTCTGGAAATTATCAAATGATATATCACTTAAAACTGAAATGGGGGCTTTATATACTTGGGTCTGGACAGGCCCAACGTGTCATGGAGCCAACGCGGTGGCCCGCCTCCCAGGTGTCACGCTGCTGTGCGGAGGGGCTGCCCGGCTCCTACGCGATGGTTCGACAGGTTTCTCGTCCGATCTTTTCCCGGGCCTTTTTCTAGCACGTATGGCTTTGAAATATGCTTAACCAACGCGCGAATTGGCCTTCATCTGCGGGAATCTTACGAGGTGCAACATTCTCCCCTTAAGAACATTCGTCCTCGAATGAAAGCTTGCTTATTTAGAGGACTACTCAACTTGTTTCTAGGAATATTTCGGCATAGTTTCCCCTGTAATATGGTTATCCCAAGCTAGAAGCACTGAAAAGTCCAATACAGATTACTCCACTGTACTATAGGATTCGTGAGTAGCTAAAAACATCAATCTCTCTCATTTATACATATACAGCAAAAGAGCGCATAGGTAACAATACTAACATACTGTCGCCTGACTGGGCTTGTAACAAGTGAGGATATCCAGTTTTCATATCTTCCTCCGCCTCCCACGTCATCTTCTCTCGGTTCCTGTTACGCCACAGTACTTTGGCAGATGCAATATCTTTGGTTCTCAATGCATAGTGCAATGCATCTCAGGGTAGCTGCGGAACCTCTTCGTGAGCCAGCTCTTGTGACTGGATATCTGGACTGGGACTGCTCTGGACAGATTCTCTATGCATTTCCTCAGCATGGATACATGAAAGACTGGATGAACGGATTCTTTCTGGAGGCAAGTTCAACTCAACTCTGGAGGCAAGTTCAACGAATCGATATGGCCCGACAAACCTTGAGGCTGAGCTTACCCTTCTGGCACAAATCTCATCACCTTTTATCGGTGATACTTTCAAAAATACCCGAGTCATTCATGAATTCCAGGTTTTACCTTAGCACATCTGCATATGATTTCTGGTGGCTCTTTGCAGTGGTAGGCGTTCTACGATAAGCTTTACCTTACTCCCTGCACTCTTGGACAATGTACGCCCCAATCAATGCGATTCTCTACTTCAAACCAGCCAGGCGATGCGCATTTTCGCCCGTATAATGCCTCAAAGGCGCCATCTGAATAGCTTAGTGATAGCTATTATTATAAGCAAATGCGATTAGAGGCAAATGCTCATCCGTGCCACCAAAATCTAGCACACACACGCTTAGTAGCATGTCCTCGGGCGTCGGGCCAGGCTGCGTTCGGCTTGTCCATCTATCGGGTGGAATCTTTGTGCTCAAAATTAATCTGCGTACCCAGAGACCTCTCTGAAACAGCTGCCAAAATGCCCGTAAACTGTGGCCACATCTCTGTGGAAATGTGGATACGCCTCAGGTGCAATCTGACTAATTCTCTGATATACAACTCAACATAATCTTCGGTAGGAAGGTAGTTCTCACTAGAGAAGTAATTTGATTTTATCAGCTTTGTCAACTATCACCCATATAGAATCGTGTGTATGTATGTCCAGTGCGGGGTAATCCTGCACAAAATCCATATTCACTTTGCTTCCCATTTCGAGGCACGGCTATGTCTGAGTTAACCGCTGGTTTACGGTGTTCTGCTTTCACATGTTGGCGGTTAGGACCTTTGGGCTACAAATTAAACAATTTCTTTTTCATACTGGCCACGGTACTTTTCTTTGATATCATGGTACATTTTCGTTGCACCGGGAATTTGAAGAGAATAGCGAAGCAAGCGCACCTGATTCATAACATCTGTGCAGCCGGAGCCACAGGCATCTGGAACACAGAGACGGCCTTTACAACGCGGCACTCCATCCTACATCTCAAAATCTGGCGCTTTCCCCTGCGGAATCTGTCTACATAATCTGGACCAGGTCAGGATCACCTCCATCCATGCAGTCGCTGCTTTACAACTAAGCTGTTGCGGTGTTCTGAATTACCGCTCACATTTGTCCTACATTTCACTACACGGGCGGCTAGACTGGCTAAGCGAGTGTATTTCCTTGACCAACTCCCATTTGCTCAGACAAATACGCCAAACTTCCCATGGACATGGCGAGGCATCTGCTACGACATTACTGGCTCTTGGATGATACGAATATCCCACGTCATAATCTTTTAGCAACTCCAGCCAGCGACGCTGTCGCAGTTCAACTCCCTCCTGGGTGAAGATATGCTGGTAAATCTTATGATCATGAAATATTCACATGGACACTATACAAGTAATGTCTCGTCTTTAAGGCGTGGATCACTTCGGCTAACACAGCAGTGAGGTAATTCTTTCGTGTT
Organism: Datura stramonium; assembly: GCA_018107945.1. Classification (NCBI taxonomy): domain Eukaryota; kingdom Viridiplantae; phylum Streptophyta; class Magnoliopsida; order Solanales; family Solanaceae; genus Datura; species Datura stramonium. The sequence goes on along the minus strand of JACEIK010003321.1, from coordinate 96,782 downwards.
TCCTCAGAGCATGCGGAAGCATATGCAATCACCTTACCATCTTTGCATCAAAACAACCCAACCCCGACGGCACGATGCCGTCACGGTACACGAATAACCCTCTGTTACCTTCCGGCAATGCTATTACTGGGGCGGAGGTTAAATCTATCTTCAATTCTGGAAAGCTGCTGCTCGCGTGCCTCTGTCCACTGAACTTTGCTGCTTTTGCGTTAGTTTTGTTAAGAGGTGCCGCTCTAGTAGAGAACCTTCAACAAATCTCCTGTAATATCCTGCTAACCCCCGAGAAAACTACGAGACTTCGGTCGGTGTGGTAGGCCTAGGCCATGTTTTGGCCCTTTTATTTTCTGCGTGTCTCAGCACGTATACCGGCATCCGACCTGATATTGCCCCAAGAGGAGCTCTTGAGTTAAGCCAGAATTCACACTTGGAGAACAGCATATAGCGCGGTCCCTGAGAATCTGGAGCGCTGTCCGTAAATCAACCTGGTGATCTGCTTGAGCGAGAATACACGGAATATCATCAATAAACACTATCTGACGGGTCCGGGTATGGTTTGAAAATACTATTCATCAGGTCCATAAATATTGCTGGGGCATTCGTCAATCCAAAGGACATAACTAGAAATTCAAAGTGACTATATCGGGTCCTGAACCTTCCCGTCTTCAGAATATCTCTTTCACGTACTCAGACATTGATATCCGGACACTTAAGTCAATCTTGGGAGAAATGTTGGCTCCTGTAGCGTCAAATAAATCATCTATTAAGGAAGCGGGTACTTGTTCTTTATTGTAACACTATTCAAATGCAGATAATCTATTCACATACGGAGCGAGCCATCTTTCTTTCTCTCACAAATAGAGGCGGCGCACCCATGGTGAAGTACTCGGCATGATGAAACCTTTATCCTAGAAAATCTTTCAACTGTCCCTTCAACTCTGCGAGTTACGGAGGAGCCATATGATGAGGAGAATTGATATGGTACAGGTGCACGGTAACAAATCAATATGCAAATCTATTTCCCATTCTGGGGAATCGCGAGGTAACTCATCTGGAATCACATCAGGGAATTCGTTTACCACCGGAACAAGCTGAATATGGAACTCTACCAAGACATCACAGAACCACGACTAGGTGGTAAATACATCCCTTAGTTATCAATTTCCTCATGAAGGTAGGAAATAAACCTACCTTTGGCATAGTTGTGCTGCCTTTCCACTCCCTGCCTCTGGAAAGTGGGTGGACCGTCTTGGTCCAAGAACACCACATTGACATATCACGGCACCCAACCAATCCCTACCCATTATGGCATCGAAGTCTATCATTTCTAACTCTACCAGATCCACACAGTTTGGCAATCAGCAACCTCCTACTGTACACCCTCAATAAATTCTGCTAGCTACAATAGAGTCACCGACAGTGTGAATCTTGAAAGGGTTGCTGTAATGACTCTGGTACGATATTAAACTTTCGTGCCACAAATTGGGTAATGCCTGACGTGGATCCTGGATCAATCATTACATAAGAAGGGCATGAATAGATAGTAATCGTACCTGTTACTACATCTGGAGCGCCTTTGAGTCATGTCTCCCTGGTAGCGGAGTACCATAAGTACGGTTTGAGCCCGTACCTAAATTGGAGGCTCACCCGGTCTACCTCGGCCTTTGCTGCTGAGCCTGGGGCCTACACCCTGCCGAGGCTGCTGGAGCTGTGGCCCTGCGGATCCACTTGTCCTGACTATCTCTGTTTTCCTGTCCTCTGGTCGGACAATCTCATCCGATGCCCACCCTTGCCATAATCTCTTTTGAAGGGAGCCATATCCTGAGATTCACTAGGTGTGAGGTCGGTTGCAATAGGGCCGGGGCGGGTGTGAATCTGATACCACACTCTCCCCCTTCTCTATTGCAGAGAATTTACTGTTCTAGAACTGCTACCAGGCTCAGACTGCCCTCGATGAGTGAATCTACTGCTTGCTGCTGCTGTGGTGGAGGTGGGGGTCTGAGTGCAGTAATGCGATGAATCAAGGCACAGGTCCTCTCTGAACCTCCTTTGCATATCATCTGATCTGTCTCTGCGGTGTATTCCTGACTTGTCTGTCTACTGCCATGTTGCCGCTGTCTAAGGCCCTCAATGGTCTGAGCAAAGGCCTGTACTCGACGTATCCTTATCCTCTCATGCATGTATCATGCATGCCTCGGTATATTCCGGGTTCGGACCCGTAAATCTGTGAATAACAGCGGCATAGTATCCCAGCAAATATTTGGAGCATAGTGGGCTAGGTGAAGCTGCTCAAAGCATACTCGCGTACGCTCTCGCCCCCTGCTCAGATGCAAAAACTGATCTATCGGGCTGCGAGGATCTCGTGGCAAATAGCGGTCGGGAAGGACTCCGAGAAGGCGAGTCGAGGTCGGAGGGCAGCATCTCTCCCTCGAGACCTTTCCCAACTCTCGTACCATAGTACAGCTATATCCCGCAACCGAAACACTGCCAGCTCAACTGACTCAGAAGGGTCACATGCACGCAGGAAGAATCACGCATCGATCTAAAGTCACGAGGGTCCTCTACGATCGGCCTTGTAGGCTGCCGAGACCCGGTGCCAAAAACTCCGACCTGGAACTGCCTGACCCACCTGAAGACTCTACTGCTGCAGGTGGCCCTGACTGGCATTGTGTGACCATCATTTGTGCCAACATAACTACAGCAGTACGACTTCTGATCTGGTGGCGAGCCGCAGGGGAGCTACTCCGAGGAGAGCTGTAATTGCCCAACGACTCTACGATGTGAGCGGGACTTTTGAGAGGGCTGTGATGAAGCCTCTATATCGCCCTCAGGTCCGGGCTGACTCTGACTGAAACTAAGGCATCCCTGCTGGTGCCTTCTCCTGCTGCTGTGTCTAGTCTTCTCCTGTGGTAGGGTGTCGGCGATCTGCCATTTTTATACGTAGAAGAATACGATAAGTTTTAGGACTCAAACCTATCTTTGTGCCGCTCTATACTTTTGGTGACTTAGTAAGAGGTAACCAATCCTATCATGCCTCGCAACCTACCTATAGTATGTAATTGCACAACATATCCATAGACAAGACTCTACTTAGCAGCTTGTAGACTCCACAGAACACGGCACCTTTCTGATACCAAGTTTGTCACACCCCGCCCTTTTTCAGGGTATAGTACAGCACACAGTGCCTGGTAGACCTGGACTGCTAACTGGTGGGCCTAGGCCATCTGGCGCCTGGCTAGCTCTATCTCAGGTTTTGGAAGCAAAGGGCTATATAACAGCTGTAAATGCCTCTGGCCGACTGGGCCTATGGCCACAATGCATAACAATAGCTAACAAGAAACATACACATAACAAGGAACCTATGCGGGCCGACCGGGCCACCATGGCATCTAGTCATTTTGAAACTCAACATAAGAATACTGAATAACTACGTGACCAGCAAGGTTACCACTACTATCACACTAAGGCCCCACACAGCCAATCATAATCCCAGGAATGCTAAACAACTGAATGCAATGCACGGCCTCACACGACCGGCTCAACTGACCACGGGGAGATAAATATACAATCTGCAAGCCTCTATAGTGCTGATAAGAAATGTTCGGGACAGGGCCCCGACCTACCCATATTTTTACAACAAAAGGAAATAAACTACACCTCCTGATATCGAGGCTCCGGATGACGAGGCTGATGACTCTGTTTGGCTGGAATCACGAGGATCGCCTCCTCGTTTATGAGTACCTGCAGGCAAGTAATGCAGTTCCCCAAAAATGGGCGTCGGTACTCTTTGGTACTAAGTATGCGAAGTAGTGAAAACAACTTAATGCAGCTGGACATAGATAACAACTAGCAATTCTGTATAGCATGGGATAACTGAATCGAAGAAGGTGATATGGGCGAGAGTCATGCTTCTGCATATTGATAGGGCGAGGGCGTACCCGGGTAGGCGGCTTGCTATCTATTAACTAGTATATAGCACATAAGTAGATATACAAGTAGCAAGCAGGTAATACCAACCCCCATAAGTCGGATAAGGCGCCAAGCAAGCAAACAATCTATATACCCCTACCGGGTCAAAACAGCCAAAATAAGTCACACCACTCATCACGCTAACTCACAGGGAGCCTCCGCCGGACCACAGGATCTCCAGCTCGGGTCATAGTCTCCGATATAAATAACTGTGTCGAGTTCGGAGGACTCCTATACTGTATCTGTAACTGGCCTGCATCTGTTCCTGGGCGCTTGCGCTCCAACGGGAGCTATACATGCTTGTAATGCTAATCCAGCACGATATGGGGAAAGCTTCATCCCATCTTCATCCAAACTGGGGACGGCATGCCACTCCTTGGAGTGATGTAAACCCACTCACTCAGTGGGCAACACGATTACCAACCCAGGGGCGGCGAGGACGCTCAATAAGATGCCCTTACAACAACATGAAGTATCAACAAACAATAAGCACATATATTTAGCAAGCATGTTTAATGAAAAATACTGTCTGAATTACGATTTCTTATTCTGATCTCGTTCTGCGTTTATCTGATTCTTATACTATTTTATACTAATTCTGTAATCTTTATTTAAGCTGTATGGCTTATCTATAGCTAGGATACTATCTGTACAGATGGCACAATATGTAGCCAAGATATCATGTACATGCGAATAGCTGTCACACTTGTAAGATATCATAATCACGAATGGCTAATCATGGCCAAAATACTGTCTGTCTATACGATTTACTTTACTAACTTTTATTCTGAAAATCGTATCATATTATTCTAGAAACATACTTGCTAATCACATGGCTATATTGAATGCGGAATGCTAACCTACATTTGGCGCATGCTTTACTAACTTCCCGATTTAGGTACGATACGGCAACGCAAACCATATTTCTTGAACTTACTCAATTCTCAACATTTCAACTCCGAGAAACATTCAACTCCGAGAACTCAATTGCAGAGTTTACTATGACTTACAAGGCTAAAGCTACTAACTTGCCGAAGAAACTGGCTTTACATACCTTAACCTCGAGTTATCCGACTATCGAACAAAGCTCGATCAGTACTCCAGCTATTTCTCCCAACTGCATTCATATACACGTCAATCAGTACCAAATACATCACTATTCTGAAAGACAACGTCACTTTCGATATATTTATAGCCTAAACATAGGCTTATCGAAAGACGGTCGAAAACTTGCTATTTTTCGGACGTCCAGAAGGGAGAAGTATTCACTCTACGGCTAGGAGCATATTGACACTAGTTTGGAGCAATTCTACTTACCTTAGTCCGGTAGCTCGACGATTTGTCGGCCGAATTTCGCGAAACAAAATCGGTAGGAATTCTGTCTGCGGCTAAATACCTCGGTACCTGAGGTTAATTTGGATTTGGACTACGTTTGACAGCGTAATCGGACGATATTTTATATCCCTCTTCGTCTTCTCTCTGTTCTCTCTCACGTTCTGGAAATTATCAAATGATATATCACATAAAATCGAAATGGGGGCTTTATATACTTGGGCGTGGACAGGCCCAACGTGTCATGGAGCCAACGCGGTGGCCCCACCTCCGTGACACGCTGCCATCACGGAGGGGCTTTGCCCCGGCTCCTTTCGCGATGGTTCGACAGGTTTCTCGTCCGTTCTTTACCCGGACCTTTTTCTAGCACGTATGGCTTTCAAATATGCTTAACCAACACGTGAATAGGCCATCTATGTGACGGGAATCTTACGGGGTGTAACAGCTTCCCCTACCCCCAAGGGGCCTTCAGCTTGATATCTATATCATGGTTTTGCCCTTATCCCTGGCAAGGCTTTGGATGGCTCTACCCACTTGAGTTTGATAGACGGAACCATGTAAGCTCTATCATGGTAATGTTGGTTATATAATGAGTCCTCCCATTATTCCTCATGATTTATGCATGTTTATGTTTACGTTACTTTGGATCAAGTCATGTTTAATGAAGATTCCTTCCATGATTATGTTTATTACTGATTTATGAATGTTTTTAAAATCTTGTGCCCTTATGTGACATTATGATATTTATGTTATGATCATTTTATCCAACTCTTATGAACTCTTATGTATTTTAACTGTTTGATTTTACTGACCTTGCATTCTCAGTATATTTCAAGTACTGACCGCATACTCTATGTTGTATCATTTCATGATACAGGCCTAAGGGATCAGTCTTAGCCGCATCGTTAGCCCCTACATCCCTCTCTGACCTATCCAGCTTGTGTATGTGAGTCCTCATCCTTCGAGGATGTTCAGTAATTTATAGTTTAATATGTTCTTTCATTTTCAAACTTGTTCAAGCTAGTTAGGGTTGCTGTCCCATCAACTCATCAGTTATGTTAGAGGCTTTTCAAACATTATATAGAGATTAGCTTGTCATTGTTGATTCAGTATTAGCTTGATACTTATGTATGCAGACTTATGCAATGTTAATTATGTTGATCTTCCATTTTCTTATGTTGAGTTAGATGTTATGTTCATGCCATGGGTCGACTTGGAGCCTCTTTCGATTCCTTTTCCCATTTCTCGATCTGGGCCTATGTTCGGGTGGTGACCATGATGATGAGGATGACGAGTACAATCCCGAGGATGATTCTTAGCGACCCAGGAAGTTCTTTTCCTCTCCATTTATGATATGATTTCTTATGCACTGAGGACAGTACACCTTTTTAAGTGTGGGGTGGAGGAAAGATAATTATTTGTTGTTCTTTGATTACTATATTTGTAATAGATCGTAGCATTGTTATGTTATTCCCTGTAGTAGTAGCTTGATGATTCATAGGTCATGGGTTATAATAACTAGTATGGTGATGTTGACTCGGATGCTTGGCATATTTTGACGTTTTGTTCATCTTGACTATGTGATGTTTAGTAGCTTTATTTTTGAGTCAATTTTTTTTGTTTTGTTTGAGTCATTGTAGTCATAGAGTAATGATGTTTCCCTATGATAGATAGATGATGACCATATTAAGGGATGATTTGTAATATTTTTTTAGGATTGAGTCATAGGTCATTAGCTTGTATACTTGGTATTTTTCTAAGCTACTATGCCGCAGCAAATAGAGTGGTCATCTTGATTTCATGAGTGAGGATCCACGATAGACACATACATCTCTTTATTTTGACTCAACATATCCTTAGGGCTTAACTATGAATAAACTTGTCATTCAATATGATTGTGTGAATGTGTAGCTGTAGTAACAGATTAGATTCTTGTTGCCATGAGAGGTGAGCTGAATTGCTTTGTTTGTATATATTATAGCATCTAGAACTTTGCTTAATGTACATAGGATAACTAGTTGGTAGAGAGTTGATAATTGATCAAGGCATTTCTTTGAAAAAACCATTTTTTTCACGACCTTCCTAATCATTCTCCCTAATTACCACCTTTTAGCCTAAAAGCCTTATTTTCTTATCCGTGAAAGTAGCTTAATCCCTCTTTTTGTGAGACCCCAGATTCTTGATCAAAAGTAGTCTTAGGAACTATAGACTTGGATTTTTTGGTCCACCAAGGTATATTACAAGGGAAAAAGAAAAAAATTGTGGTAAGAAAACAAAAGTGAGAAGAAGGGTGCCTGTAAGAAGAAACTTTTGTTGTTTACTTGTTCTAGGGAATTCAAAAAAGAGATTTAATTGCAAAATCATTATTTATTCTATGAGTAAGAAACTAGTAGTCAAGTAGTGAAAATTGGGCATGAAAAGAGGAGACAAGGATGAGTAGATGAAAGGTGTACAAACAAAGAAAAAGGTGGTGGACAAGAAAAGTGAAATATGTCTTAAAAGTGCTTATAATGGTAGTCACTATAAAATTAAATAACAATTCTACCCATCCCTTAGCTGACATTACAACCAAGAAAATTCCTTGTGATCTTAATCTCTTAAAGCAATTAGGTAGTCTTAAGCTACATGAAGGGAAAACCTATGGTATAGTTACATATGTGCATTACATCATTTGTGAAAGTGAGTGTGCCTTACTTATTGTGTTCCATGTGTTTACATTGATGAATTTGATAGAAGAACATCACTAAAAACGAGGGTACAAGAGGTCTAATTCGTTATACTACTTGTTGCATATGTCACACTTAATCATGTTTGCCCTGTGTGTTGAAAAGATGAGTCATTTATAGAGGTTGTGTGATCTTGAGTGTGAAGCTTGCATATGTATTTGAGGAAATTGTGTTGCTTATGATAAACCACCCTATGAATGATCCATGCTAGTTTGCTGAGTAAGAGTTGATAGAGGTGTCAAGTGTGATGGTGAAACATGAGTTTAGGTATGTTTTAAGGATTGTCCGAGGATGAAAAACGGTTTAAATGTGGGGTGGTAATGCTGGGTATATTTTTATCTCCATTTTCCAATTTTTTACCCATATTTGATCATGTATTGAGTTCATAATCCTTAATTTATACTTATATTCATATATGTGTGTGTTTTATGGGCTAACAAATAATTTGAGCAAGAAACTAAGAAAAAAGGCTCAAAATGATGCAAGCGCTGAAGATTTGAGGAGTTGAAGGGTCTGGTGCTATAGGTGGCACCCCGCACCAAGTCCTGAACATCATAGAACAAAACTTCAGGTTTGAACTATGACTGGGGTACCGTGCTAGCCCTTGATTTGCAGAGAATTGCACTTCAAAAATCATGGCAAGATGAGTGGCGACCCGCGTCAGAGGTGTCTAGACTTAGTGAAATTTTATGAACGCCTTGGCGTTATAGAGAGGGCGGCACGCCAGACCTTGTTCGGAGCTAAAATTTTTGGAAATCTGACTAAGTATGTGGTGAGATACATGGGGCGGTGTATCAAGGCTATTCCGGGGCAGGAAATACTCATTTTAAATCCAATTTTTGAAGGGAAAAAGTGTCATTTGAAGGCTCATCTATAAATACATGTGTGAGGTCGTTTGTAGCAGGTGGGAGATAATCTTTTATCAATATTAGTTCATATTTCACATTCCGTAGTTCATTTATGAAATCTTGTAAGTTGTTTGAAAGGAAGACACACTTTTGCAACTACGTTTTTCTCTTCTTTACTCATATTCTCGTATGATGATGACTAAGTTTTTTTTTTCACTTGTCTATGAGTGGATAAACTTATATTCTAGGGTTTTTCCATGGTGAATGGCTGATTGTTTGAAATACTAATTAAATATGTGTTTTGATTCTTCATTTATGGTTGTTTGTATTTATTTGTGTTAATTTATTATTTATGAGATTGATCACCTTGTACGTAATCTGTTGGCCTTCGATTGAACTTGGGAAAGGGGATCGAAAGGGTTAGAACTAAATACAAAACGGGAATTCAAAGAACCTTGAACCCATTGATGATAGGATAGAAGTTTTTGTTGAGGATAGGGATATACCCTTCAACTCCTTTTAGTTAAAATACATGTAGGCATAATTATCGTTTCATTGTTCTCCTGTGACCATAGGGATATAAGTGTTAGGGTTCATGAAATAGTTCTTGGATGCTAGGTATAGTGGCAAGACATGGGGTACTAACTTGCAACTATCAACCATAGAAAGAATCATGCCAGTTTAATTACGTCTTTAAAACTTAACATGAAACCAACCACGTGCCAATGCCCTAGTCTTTCACCATCATCAAAATACAATAAAGCTTGCAATTGTTTTTAGTTAATTTTATAACCAATCATCATTTTACCTGTTTTGTAGATTGGTTAAATTAAAAAGACAACCTTATAACGATTAAATTCACAACTCTCTGTGGGTACGATATCTGGACTTCAAAATCCTATATTACTTGAAGACTACATGCACTTGCGTGCACTTGGATGCCATCATCGTGCTGCTATTAACTTGTCTTTCTCATTTGGTATCACAATGATTCCTCCTTTTTTGGGCACACTGAACCGGACTCACCCAACTACTGTCGGCTTTTGATTATACAACTCCTAAATCTTACCATTTTATAATCTCTTTTTTTACCACCGTTTGCATTGGTGGATTCAAATGTCATTGATGCTCCACAATAGGCTTTCATTCATCCTGAAGACTAATTTTATGAGTGAAAATTCCCAGGGGTATGCGATTTATGTATTCTATAGTCCACCCTATTGCATGAATATTCTTCTTCAGGACTATTTATAGTGCTTCCACCTATTGTTCATTTACATAGCTGAGATGATTACCGATAATGTCTCATTTGATCCAAGATAGGTATACTTCAAATGGGTAGGTAAATGTTTGAGCTCTAAGATAGGTAGCGCATTGATGGATGGTTGCAATGGCGGAGTTTTTAGATTCTTGAGGTCGAGATAAAGCTTCTTAGGTTGGAAAAACTAAGACCCCAACCCTTTGACAGTGTGACACACCACTTCCAGTCCTTTACTATTCAACAGAATGCCTTCGAATGTCTCTTTGAATAATGCCTCTTCCACCCCCCCTTTTCTATATCTTCATCATCAACATTGCTTGGGATTGGGGTGATATCTCCCTTCAATGGCTCTTGAGTTGTCATGCTTGCCCTTGATTTCAGTTAAGATGCTAACAAGTTTATTCTTTCCTCTAGCTGCCTGATGGACAATTCATGGTCTTTCACCATTTAAGTGAGGTTTAAGAGATCACATTTTAGCTCCTAGATCCTTGAATTGGTTGAAACAACTCATTCAGAAACCACTTCAAGCACTCTTTCAATGCGGGAGTAGGAGGACTCTTCACTCACCTTACTTCATGATTCAACTATACAATCAGAGTTCTGATCTTGATTTTAATTACGAGGATACCAACAACCCTGATTGGCTTGTTGACACTTCGTATGAGAACCCATCGTACAATTTACTAATAGCTCAATTTGCTTTATTACTACTGCTAACAAAGTGTCTTTTCTCTCCTCCCATCTTCACATTTCATCCATCAATCGGAGAGATTCAACATAAGAAGACACTTCGTGGTTTCAAATTAGCCTTTCAAAGTGGCTCATATTCATACTATTGAATAGTCAACAAAGCACACAAAAATAACATAAATAACACAAGATGGTCAATTAATTCAAATCAACAAACAACTAGGCTCTATCTAATCTCATTCCCTGGCAACGACGCCAAAATTGATGACGTCCAAATCCACTCCTCGCTTTGAGAGAGTGTCATGGTCCTCACAATATAATTGCCTAATTCGTGAGCCGAGGTCGAATCCACAGGGAATGAAGATTAATGGCACTAAAGTCATATATCAAATTAAACTAAGTTGCATCATTGTGTGAAAACTAGGAAAGTAAATATTGGGGAATTGTAGAATCACTAATAGAATAACTCAACCAATAAAATTAGAGCAACTAACTTCAAAGTAACAATATGAGCGAAGACTAGGGGTATGGTTTTGATTTGGCCGTGATAGGATTGGAGTTAACTAGAAATTCAAAATATTATGTACAAACACAAATAGTTGTGGAAAAGCCACCCGACGTTCCTCAACCACTTGGGTGCTTTTTGCCTCGAATTTTTTCAAACCCCAAGGTTTCATACATTTCAACCACTATGACTTGGGCAAGAATTGAGCTATTTCTAGTCTCAATTCTTTAATGGGTGTATGAAAGTTGGCTATCCTAGCCCAACCTCACATAATCAAAACCAAATACCCACCATTATTTTCTTACCCATGTTCTATTCCTCTTTTTCAAGCAATAATAGAATAATTAAACACAATACATATTTGCAACTATAGATATTTCGATTATAATTTAGAGAAAATAATAGATTTATGCTAACTAAGAAATTCTATGATTAAACTAGAAACACCCAATCCATTCTAGCCCCCTATCATGCACACACCCCTAGCAAGAGGTTTATCTTCTCATAGATGAAGAACAAAATATTATACCTATAAGGAAATCAATATCATTCATCATTAACAAGAAACTTCAAGATCAAGTTGTTCTTCAATGGAGGTTTACCTTAGAAAGATGAAGAACATAAAGGGAAAAGCTCTCACTTCTCTCTACCTTTTTCTCTCTCTAAAATTCAATTCAAAACAATACAATAGAATAGATTGGAATATTGAATTCATTACAAGGGTGTTCAAAAATATGAAAGTCTACTCCTCTTTTCTTGTGCAGGTATTCCCATTTTGCCTTGAGAAGCATCCAAAATGTCCTCGTTCCAGAATGTCAAGATCGAAGTTCACACCCTAGCCATAACATGGGACAAGGAACCCCGAAAGGCTCCAAGTCGACCCATGGAATAATCATAGCATACACTTAACATTAGACATGACTAACAACATAAATAAGTGGAAGCTAATGACAAGAATCTAATATAAGTCATAAGAACAATTTAATAACACTTAGATACAATGTTGAATCTATCAAGACAAGCCTGAAAGCCTTCTACTAACTGCTGAGTTGCTGGGACAAGTCCCCAGCTAACTCCTAATGTCTAAAAACTGAAACATAGAAAAATATGAACATAATCATGTCTCCGAAGATGAGGACTCACCACTAGCAGCTGAGAGGGAGAGCGAAGGGTATCTAACCATGCAGCTGAGCCTGATGACCTGAATCTATATCATGAAATGAAATAGCACAAGAGGCGTGTGGTCAGTACTTGGATTGTACCGAGTATGAAGGAAACGTAAATAACTAACTCATAAGCATATACAAAAAGGAAGACATAAAAGCACAACAATAGTAATGTAACTGAAATGAGATACGACGAACTTATATGAGATTCACATATTCATATCATCATAACAAATTTATAAAGACATGCATTATCATAAGTCAACTGATGTGCAAAAGTAATAATCGAGAATAATACAGAGATACGATGCCATGACTGATATCAGGAGGGTCCCTGACTGACCAAGGTAAGTTCTTGATTGTCAAAGGAAGCGTCCCTGACTATCAAAGGGAAACATTCTTACTAATGAGAATTCCTAACTGTCAAAGGGATAGAATGCTCTGATATAGAGAGTCGCTGACTGGCTAGGGATGTTATTCCTGTCCGACTAAGGAGAAACAAGCACGACTAGTAGCTAGGGATGTGAGTCTTGACTAACTAGGGAAGGACTAACGAGAATCTCTACTAACTAGGGAAACATTCTTACTAACGAGAATCCTGACTAACAAGGGAAACATTCTTACTAACAAGAATCCTGAATGACTAGGGAAACATTCTTACTAACGATAATCCCAACTAACTAGAGAAACATTCTTATAACGAGAATCCCGACTGACTAACGCTAATCTAAATTGCAATAGCTAATCAGAGATAAGGAAATTTACTGGTTTTTCATCATACAACACTCTTATCAATAGGATTGGGGCTACTTTCTAATAACAACAAGCCCAACAGTTGCCATATCATTCTCATTCAACATGTAGCATAAGGTCATGCATGATTAATAGCTTCCACTCATACTTTATCGAATATGCATGGCTTGAATCACTTCAAAACAAAACAAAAGCTAACATTTATAACAATTTGGGAGACTTCGCTCCAAACAATGTGGTAAGCTTATTTCGGGAAAAATCATCATTTTAAATCGACATATGGGCATTACCCAAAGCTTTGTCACACTTGGATCTAATCAATTCATGTGAAAACAATGACATAATCGTGGGTGGTTTTAGAAACATGGTTTTCATCATCAACATCATCATTATCTCACATTTATCATAAATCACTTCTTTTACAAACTTTTCATCCATGGGCATCCTATATTCAAGAATTTGGAAAATAACTTTTGTAAGGAAAATAATATAGAATCCGCCTAAGATTCATAATCCATCAATATAAATATAACCTAACCATACCCAATCAATTAAATCGAAAACATGATTATGATACATAATTTACTCTCAATTGCTCAAGCCCACAAACTCCAACTCATCCCAACATAATTATTAATGTCATAATTGGCTCATTAGGGTTAATCATACAATATTTTTAAAATTCTATCATGTTCATGAATTACTATGATAATCAAGGGAGAAATAAACAAATCCTATTCAATACTCAAGCCGGCTTACAAAGAACATACTTCACTTATACATTCCCAACATATATTTCACAATTCAAGACAACCCATTGTTGATATCACAAATAATATCATGATCACAGTAGATAGTAGCATTTATGAGGAATATAAAAGAAATTTACCCATAACACAAGCCCTAGATCATGCTTTTCAAGATTTGTTGAAAATCAAATTTTTATTAAAAATATTTTTGGGACACAAGGATGGAAGAATATCCACTTTGAAAAACTTGCATACCTGCTAGGAGAAATTCCACTCGAAATCTTCCTTGAAGCTTGGAGGAAAAACCTTGGGGAAGCTCTTGAATCTTGAGAAGAGAGGAAGAAGAAAAGCTTGAGGGATATCTTGATAGAATGAGGGTTTAGGCTTTAAAAACCCTTACACACATCCTAAACAATATACAAAATGATGTAGTTTAAAAGTTAAAAGCATAGGAGTTTACAAAAATGACCCTGAAGAAAACTGGAAATTTTCCCGAATTTGACGTCACGACTCACGTAACTTGTCGTCGTCCAATCCCACGACTCGTCATCTTGCCCGTTAAGTACACTCGAAATTCACAAAGTTTACTCATTCTTCAAACCACAACTAACGTAACGAATCGTCACTCAACAATTCTTTATATCCATTCTCCATGTGCACTGGAAGATAAATTTCAAACCTTCAGCTTACTCATCTCAAGATTAACATGACGAGTCGTTGCTCCCTCTAACGACTCGTCAATTCCACTCCTCATGTACACTGGAACTTCCTTCATGGTCTTAGCTCCTTCCTCCCAATGACTAACATGAAAAGTCGTTCCCTCACCTAACGACTCGTCACATCCTTCCATCAACTACACTGCTTAAGGATTAACTCGGGACCCTGCCCTCCATCCAACGACCAACCTGACGAGTCGTTGCCAAGCAAGACGACTTATTAGGTCTCCCGTCATCACCTGACTTAACCATACCTAAAAATTGTTTTCCCACGGGGCTAACCACGATCCGTTAGGCTTCCTAACGAGTCATTCCCCGACTCATTCTACATAAAACATTCCCTTTTTTCAGTTTGATTTCTTTCCTTAAGCTCGGAATCTGATCTTAGAACTTACGAGGTACTACAATATCTGCCCCTTGGGAAAATTCGTCCTCGGATATTGGTTGAACATACATAAAGATAAGAATGGAACCGAAATCCAAAATCAATTATTCACAGCTAACACCAATAGTGTATCTGACTCTAGACCATCCTTATACATCAAACTGAATATCCACACTAAACACACATACCATGGCACACGGGAAACCGAAGTACATGAAACCAACATAGAGATAGATAGAACACCAGAAAGGATACATGATAAACCTTCATTCTCAAATCGCTTCTTGATACAAAGCTAGGATTCACGATATCTAATCTAGCTGAGGATAAGGAATTCATGAGCACGAGTTATTCCCGACATCTAAAACTGAGCACATACATGAGATAGCCTTGTTCTACTAAACTTACTAAGCAACTTCTACAGACAGAGTTCGAGCTGACTACACCGAAAAACTTGAATTAACACACATAACTAATTCATAACACCAAAAAAATAAGTATAAAGGACTCATAGAGCAAGACTGGCATCACTGTTTGAAGAGGTTACCTCTAAACCTTGAGAATCTGCACTTAGGAATAGACACTATTTTAACTTCAACTGAAACACAAGGAAAATAATTTGATCCCTAAAGAGGTCGACATACTGCAGCTGCTAAAGATGGAACTTCTTATGAGCATTCTAAAGGTTCGACTTGCTTCACATACTCACTATCTCCCCCTTAGCTTAAAGTCATCATTCCAGGACTCTCTAACCTCCCTTCAAGTGAAGATAAGTTACTAATTCTTAACTCATCCTTCACATCTAACCTTCACTGCGAGCCTTACACTAACAGCTATTCACATCACACATCAACAATCTTTTCCCACAATCACGACAGATATTCTTATTCAATGTAGAGGTCGGCATCACATAAGGAAAAACGCAACATCCATAACATACCTGTGGCTACTATTGGGGCCTTTCCCTTATCTTGATGGGCTTCTACGGCATTGGAGCGGCCTTGACGATGCCCGCCACCCGGATTAGATGATGTACCCTACCAAAACGGGAGGTCTGTCGAAGCTGCTAAAGAAGTGGTCAAGGGTTTGCTCCCACCTCGCTTAGCTGCTGCACAATCTTAGTGCATATGGCCGCCTTACAACACCAAAAAAAACATCTGAGCCGGCCATGCATACTCCCAAGTGTTGCTTTCAAAAGCTCACACACAATGGGTACGTAATCTCCCTCACTCTAGGTTAATAATGAGCACTGCCTATTGAAGGTGCTGAGGCGGTTAATTTCTGCTAGTAGTGTGACCGAAAACCGGCACTCAACCTCTGATGGGAGAAATCTGTGTCTCCAGTCTCGGCCCTCTTTACCTCTCTCTCTTTTTCTTTCACCTGTTCTGCTTCCATATGTTGAGCAAATATTACCAAGCGTGGGAAGTCTATGTCCCAGTGCAACATGGCAGTCCTGCATTCTTTGACCAGGGAGCCTGACAGTCCTTCACAAACCTACTCACCTGGGCCCATTGGTCGGCTTCCATTTCCGGTGCATACTTCGATAACTGAGTGAACTCCATGCATACTCCTGGACAGTCATGTCATTTTGTTTCAAGTTAATAAACTCAGCTGCCTATTCCTCCCTCAAATCCCGAGGGAAGAACCTGCCCAAGAATGCTGTCATAAATTCATCCCAACCTACGGGACCCACTCCAACTCCCCGACTGTCCCTCCACTAACAATACCATATATAAGAAACTCCCTTTAACTGGTAGGAGGCTAAGTCTGTGCTCTCGTTCCCTGTCACTCCCATGATGTGAGTAATCTTCTGAATCTCTTCCAAGAACTCATATGGGTCTTCATCCACCTTTGACCTGAAGAATTTTGGTGGGTTCATCCGAAGAAAATCTCTTATCCTTGTTGCCGCTTCATTTCCATTCTGAGGGGCATAGGCAACCAGCTACTGGTTAATTTGAGCGGTAAGTGCCTGCGCCAACATGTGAAAGGCTGCTCGTAGCTCAGCATTAGTAACATGACCATCCATTGGGTCTGCCTTGGCTAGTGGTACCTTCTGGTGGCCATTACCATGTCCTTTTCCATTCTCTCATTGGGGAGGCATTATCTGTGAGCGCATAAAGCACGAGTTTGGGGAGGAACTTTTATAGGCTTCACACTCTACGCACGATTAAAATCATGAAGAAACGGAACATTCCTAAAATGTCTCATAGATTTTTCATCATAAGTGTGGCGTGCTTCACACCCATGAAGACGACTTTACGTAACGCGACTCTCAGCCACCCTAGGACACTCTAAACCTTGGCTCTGATACCAAGTTTTTCACGACCCGAGTTCACACCCTAGCTGTAACACGAGACAAGGAATCTCGAAAGGCTCCAAGTTGACCCATGGCATAATCATAGCATACACTTAACATCAGACATGACATAAAACATAAATAAGTGGAAGCTAATGACAAGAATCTAATATAAGTCATAAGAAAAATTTAATAACAATTAGATACAATGCTGAAGTTGTCTAGACATGTCTGAAAGCCTTGTAGTAACTGATGAGTTGCTGGGACAAACCCTCAACTAAGTCCGAAAGTCTGAAAACTGAAACATAGAAAAATATGAACATAATCATGTCCTCAAAAGATGAGGACTCACCACTATTAGCTTAGATGGAGAGCGAAGCATATCAAACCATGCGGCTAAGCCTGATGACCTGAATCTATATCATGAAATGCTATAGCACAAGAGGCGTGCAGTTAGTACTTGGAATGTACCGAGTATGCAGGAAATATAATCAACTAACTCATAAGCATATACAAAAAGGAAATATATAAAAACACAATAACAGTAATGTAACTGAAATGAGATACGAAAACCTTATATGAGATTCACATATTCATATCATCATAACCACTTTATAAGGACATGCATTATCATAAGTCAACTGATGCGCAAAAGTAATAATCGGGAATAACACAGAGGTACTATGTCGTGATTGATATCAAGTGGGTCCCTGACTGACCAAGGTAAGTCCCTAACTTTAAAAGGGAGCATCCCTGACTGTCAAAGGGAAACATTCTTACTAACGAGAATCCCTGACTGTCAAACTAATAATAGAATAGTTATTCAAAGAAATGATTAAAAAATTTAAAGTACAAGGTTCTTATCTCAAATGGAGTTTTTTCTACCTTTTCAAAGAAGAAGATGAAGATTTTTCTCTCTGTAATTCAATTCCAAAAATTCTCTCTATTTTCTATTCCATATTAAATATAATGGATTGTTTAGTTCTCATATTTTCTAGAATGGTACAAAAGTAGGATACAAAATGCTTCTCTTTTTCTAAGCTGGATGCTTTTTCCCTTTCTTGATGGTCATCACTTGCGAGTCACCGGCAGTTCTTCGGTGCTGATCCGCGATCTGCTATTCTATTGCAGTTGTTGTCCAGTGAATTTTTGACTAATCTAGCATTGGCACAGGTGATTCGCTGGTGTTGATCCGCAGTCTGCTAATAGTTGAACCTCTTCAGCATAGTGAGTAGCTGTAGTCAGCCTGCATTTCGCCGGTGTCCTCTGGTAGAGCACCAGTCCTTATCTCAAATTTTATGCTTTTTGCTCAATTTCATGCTTCCTCTGCTCAAATTAAATACCTGAAAACATAAAGGAAAAAGGGCATAAAATCTACCTAAATTACTTGAAAACTAAACAAACAAGTTACCAACTCATTAGAACTCAAACTTGAACCATTGCTTGTCCTCAAGTATTACAATTCTTTACAGCTGAGCAAATGGAACAACATGTTATACCATATGTGTCGATTCACCAAGGACCACTGAGCCTAAGACAATCCAAAAATGATCACCGACTCAAGGAAAAGAGAAGAGACTCCCTAAAACATTTTGCAAAAGTTTCAAAAGGTAACCATAATGAATAGGCATGATTTTCAAATGTTTTCATTCTTCAAGATCTCAAATAATTAAAAATTCACATTCAAAACTTTCCATGAAGATCACAACACTCATGTCCCAATCACTTCTTCACACCAATGCAAGCATGTTCTCCAACGGGGTGATGCCACTCACGAGAAGAGAGAATCTCTTTTTATCATCAAGCAATGCACACAAGAGGGATTATAGAATAAGACAGTAACGCTCACTCTCACAAGTAACTTCTCTATGCACACAACTTGACCCATAGGTTTGCCATTCATGTAACTCACCACTAATGTAGAGTTGCTATACTCAAAATCAATTAGGACTTGGGTGTCACAATGAAGGCTAGGGGTTAAGATAGGATAAAGAATGAGTTCAAGAGGTTAAAACCTCCCTAGTGCCTTTTTGTTGACACTTGCAACATCACCTCCTTTTATTGACATCACTTCCTTATCTCTCCTTGTTCATCATTTTTCTTATTTTTGTTTAGAAAGAGCCACCCTTACAACTCCTTCGAATTTCACATTTAGCCTCATCTAAGTAAGAGGTAACACCTTTCAACTATTATTTCTCTTTTAATGATTGAGGATTCTGCAACTAACCAGTTCATTCATTTTAATTGCAATTTGGTGCTACCTCACATTAAAGCTCTCACATTTCTCCCTTTTCTTGTGAACCCCCAAACATAGGCTATTGCCTCATTTCAACATATTTCCTTTTCTCTCCATATTTCTTGGGCTTAAAGCCCTATTTTTTATTATTTCACCACTAGCAACTAGGGGGGATGGGTGCCAAAGACGAGGATTAAAAAGGGTTGTTTGGCTTGTAATGTGGTTTCCAAGAAAAAGGGTCAAAGTTTCAATATTGGCCAGCAAAGAATGGTGTTTAAGGAGGTTAATTTCGGTGAACTAACTAGCAATATAAAGCCTAAAATCATGTTTTAAGTGCAGCTACATCTAGGTTTTGCCTTGAGTCACACTTAGGGAATGTTATAGACAACCATATACGCATGAGAATCATTTAATCAACCTCACCACAAAAGGCATCACACTCCAAAGAGTTCACTCAATGCATCACCATAGCCAGATTATAACTTAAGACAATTGAGCATGTGAATCCACAAGCCAAACAAGGAATGTGCAATATATGACAAGAGAGTGCTACATTTTTCATTTAAAATGCCATATTTCTTCAAAATTTATTTTTCCATGCCACACAAAAATATTTGGTGGTACCACTAAAAAACAAGTACAAAAAGACTAAAAACATAGCCTTTTCCCTTAAGAAAGTTGCCTAACAATCTATCATTGAAAAATGTCACCTAGTTTGACAATAGCAAAAGAAAAGAAAAAGAAATTACTCCTCGGGAAAGAACTGTGATATAAAGAAAACCCTCTGAGTTTATTTATTAACTACTATTCGCAAAGGCAAAAATCAAACATGGGTCCTGAACCATTTGGCAATTTAAATAAAGACCCAATCATTTGCACTATAATTAAGAACCATTTTTTTATTTCATTAATCCAAAGCCCGACAACGGCTCAACAACCACCTCAATTTCAAAGAAAAAGCCATACAAGGGCAACACCAATATCATTAATAAAATACTGAAAAGAGTACACAATTAACAACAATAACCACAAAAGAGATACACTCATTCCACCCCCAACGAAAAGTATACATTGTCCCCAATGTAAAAATACAAAGCAAGTGACAGTAAGAACTGCCTGAAGTGATCCCCATCCTCATTATCATCCTCAACGTCAGCATCCCTTTCATGGACATCATATCCCAAATCCTCCTTATCGTCCCTTAAGCCCTCGATTAAGTAATCTATTTGCCTTAGAATGTAGATAGGGCAGCAATAACTGCGCCAGGCGTGCTCATATCAAGAACCTTAAATGAGGTCTGACCTTTCCATTCCCTCACTTCAGCCTGGAGAGATGTGACAGCCCCATCCACAACATCCACACGAGAACAAAACTTGCTCAAGCTATCATACATCAACATCATTTGCTTTTTCACCACTTTGGCAATCAGAATAGGGAGACTTTTCGCTAATTCCTGAATTTGGTTCTCATGGGAGTGTGTTATCTCCGTGAGCTTGTGGAGGCCACTTGGCAGAGAAGACGTGGGAGGATGTGAGGCTTCCCTAATAGGTGCTTCTCTAGATACCCGATGCCTCAAGATATGGCATGTTGAGATCGAGGGCCATGGGGGGCCAACTCTAAACCATGGGAGATGGACTCCTCGAGGATCTCAAAGGTTTGCATCTGCTTACACTTGCTCTTGGGAGCATCCACATCCCTCTTCCTATCCATAGTGATCACATCAGTAATGGAGCTGGGGGTCTCATCCGGGAACAATGGCACTCCTACTCGGATGCAAAGCTGAGATATGAGCACAACATAGGGCATTGAGGTGCCAGCTTGCCTCGCCATTCTTTTCATTAGAATAGCCACTATGTCTCCAAAGTTTATGGGCACCTCTGTCATGATGCAAGTGATGAGGATGGTTACCTCCAAATTTACCATCTGATCATTCTTTGAGAGCAAGATAGGGATGCAAATAAAATCAAGCCACAACTTGGCTTCAAACTTCAAATCATGATGGGAGATTTCGCCATCCATAGCTGCCTAAAAAGGTGTGTCAGCGGCAATAATGGGAGATATCCACCTAAACTGATCCTCTTTGGTGGCCATTCTGGCTGTACACTCAGTTTTAGAATCTATCCCATCCTCCCAAAATAAAGAATTGATGGTCGTCAGTGTGATGTAAACCTCCACACCCTCACCATAACTGTGGGAAGGCAGGGGAATTCGTCAACCTTTCCTCTATGATTCATGCTCTCTTGCCTATCCTGGTATGATGCATAAAACACAGGCACTAATCCAGTGTAGAAGTCTGGCAGAGGATTGGCAAAGACATGCTATTGGCAGTCAGTGAATTGCGGTGTGATATTAGGGAAGTCACCCTACAACCCCACCAAGTTGAAGCGCTTCTTTACCATGATAGAGCGAGCGCCTCTTTAAAATAGCATTGTGCCCCTCCATGTCGGGCATGCACAAGATAATGGCTTCTCTGGTATTGGTGGGGGATAGGGTTGCCTTTTCTTTTCCCTTTCACTTATTTTTATATTTTTTCAGGGCCTTCTCTTAGTTTGGTTGCCTAGATAAAGGCATGATCTGCAGATTGGTAGTGCCACAAAATAATATTTCTTTTTGTGTATTTTTTTAATGGAAAAGAAAGATCAATAGTACTCTAGATAATTTATTGAGGGATAAACAAATAGAAAGATTAAAACTGGTAGTACCGGCGGAGCACTAGCGACACATGTGGCAACCTGCGAAGCACCACAAAGCTGCCGATCCTTGGCAGAAGACTAGGAGTAAGAAGCGATACACCGGCATTTCACCGGTCATGATCTTCGAAGCGCTAGCAACTCGCAGGTGCTTGTCAACTTTTTCCCCAAAATCATGAAGTTCAACACACTTGAATCATGCACATTCATATTCACATAGCCTCATTCAGCCATTCAGATCAAAACAATTTCAACAAGATGATTTGCCCTTAAGAACGACATAATCTGATATATAATCAGGCAAATCATGCTTTTTAAGCACACTTGGGGTTACTCAGACTTTAGTCCCTACTAATATCTCCAACACACAACTCATATTACATTTCTACTGAAGGTACACTCACACTCTCAACATGAAAGTTTTATCATTCAATCACCAACAAACTCATATAAGTGAAATATACAATTAATGAACAACCACAAAAATAGGAAATGGGGAACATTTGTGGGGAACATTTAACTTAGCATGCTCAAATGAAATCACATCGTCAAATAATAAACAAAACCAGAGTATGACACACATACTGAATGAGGTTTAGAACGAAGATAACACATAGATAGAAGCTTGGTGTTGACAAACAATGGAGTTTCCGCAAGATAATTTCTTTGGCTTAGTGAAAAGATGAGTGAGAAGTGATGAAATGAGGGAAATAGGAACGGGGAATTCATAAGAGAGGATGAGTGGAGATGAGTGATAGTTAAAGAGGTGGGTTTAATGGTGGGATGGTGGAAAGGTGCTGTATTGAAAAGTTAAAAAGTGTAATGGGGAATAGGAAAAGGTGGAAAGAAGGGTTTTTGGAGAGTTGAAAAGGTTTGACTGGATTTTTAAATCCATGGGTTAGGTCAGTCAATGGATTGGTCAATATTTTAAATGAATTGAATACTTTGACCCCCATTTAATCGACAGTCTCTGATGAGTACTGGCATTTTACTGCTTTAACACTGGTTACCATCACCCTCTTTAATATACTTCTCCATATACGATGGTAGACCGATCATTTGCGGGTTAGCATATGTGTTTCACCGGTCTAGTCATTGTTTATGCTTCAACTCCAGGTGTTCAGCTTTGATCCAACATTGCATCTCTGTTCCACTGGCCAATTGCCAATTTTCCCTCTTCTTCCCTAGCTTTCTACCCTTAACTAATCTTCAAGTGGCATTTTTCTTATATGGATCGGCGGTTCACAAGTCAAGCGCAATGTATTCCCTATCCTTTTATTCTCTTTCCTACACATACACTCAATCTTACAAAACAAAAAAAAAGAAAAGTTGTCAAAGTAAATATGCTTTGGTTTCCTCCGAAGAATCTCCTTAGTAAACGTCGTGGTACGACGAATACCTTCTCCATTTTGAACAATTCGGAGGGCCATTCTCCTATTCACTCTCATCATCAACTAGTTCATCATTCTCCCCTTCACCATCAAGAACTAATATGGACTTACACTCTTTCATGAGCTTGGTAGGCTACAATACATTGAAGGTGATCTCATCACCACCTACTCGGAAATTACAACCTACTCGGAACTTAAGCTCCACATCAATCAAAGCTCTTCTCGTTGCTAGTAGTGGGTCCCAAAGATAATTGGCACCTCGATGTCCATCTCATAATCTAGCATAACAAAATCAACTGGGAGTATGGATTTGTCCACCCTCACGAGTACATCAACTAACACTCCAACGGGTCATTTAATCGACCTATCCGACATCAAAAGCCTCATGGATGCAGATTTGGGATTCCCCAACCCTAGTTTCTTGAAAATCACTAGAGGCATTAAATTAATACTAGCACCGAGGTTGAATAGTAAATGCCCCATGATCTTTATGTTTCAGGGCAAGGTTACTGACATCACAACACTACAATGATGGTTCACCTTATCGGTGCCCGTATCCACCACCTTCTTTTTCTTCAAAATTTCCTTCATAAACTTTGCATATCCTGGAACTTGAAGCAAGGCATCCAAAAGCAGTATATTGATGGATAATTTACTGAACATCTATATGAACTTGTGATATTGATTATCCTTCTTTTTCTTGGTCAGCCTCTATGGATATGGAGGTGGAACTATTGTTTCTTGATCTTTTTCATTAGGGACCTTCTTGCCCTCATTCACATTCACATCATTCGAGGGAGTCAAATCAACTTCTCCCTCATCCTTCGATTCTTCACCATCACCTGCACTTGGTGTTTTTGGCTCTTTTTCCAACTCATCATCATCATTTTCTCTTGGAGCAACAACATCTTTGAGCTTCACACGTACATAACTCAATATCTTGCCACTCCTAGTCACAATTGCCATGCAATGGCCATCTTTCTTTGGAATAGGAATAGTGTCACTGGGGAGTGCACTTTTCATGCGAGGGTTTATTTGTGAATAAAAATGGTTCATTTGGGCTTCAAGGTTCTTGATCAATGTCGAGTGGGAACTCAAGGTTTGGGTGAGGTTAGACACCTTCCCTTTTAACACTTTAACCCCACTATCGATGGATTCTACCTTCTTCAACACCTGAGACAACATGCATTCAATCTTCGAGTTGCCCATATCTTTCACTTTGGGTTGGTGATGAGTTGGTAATTTACCAACTCATTAGGATCTTAAGCTTGAGTTTTTGCTTAGTTTTTGAGTTGATTATATGGATTTTATGCCCCTTTTGCTTTTGTTGTGTGTAGGTACCTAAATGTGTAGAAAAGAGCAAAAATGGAGCAAAAGGAAGGAACTAAGAACAAATCAGCGGTCCACCGATGAAAACCGGTGAAACACCAGTAAAAGGACAAAAATCACTACCTTTGAAGAAAAATGCCTTCGGCGAACTGCAAGTTACCAATGGCGACTCGCCAGTCAAATCGCCGAAAGAAACCCAATTTTCTAGAAAGAAGAATAAACACCCAGCTATTCACGGATTGAGATCGGCAAAACGCCGGATTAACCGCCAATGCTTATTGGTGATGAGGATCGCTTAGATAAGATACCCAGCGGTTCACAGATTTGAACCGGCAAATAGTCGGTGTCTCCATTGATTCCAGAATGATGTTTAGGGGTATAATTGTCTAGCACGGAAAAAGAGATAGAAGATTCCCTATTTTTCTTGATGTAATACTAGATAAAGTACTGTGTACTAGGGGGTATAGAGAGAAGAGCATATCACATCATTGTTTCCTTTCTTAGATTTAGAACATTCTCTTAGCATAGAAAAGGAGATTTGTATTGGTAAACTTAGAGAAAGTACTCTTCTCTACTTCTTCTTGTTAATAGTATGTTACAGTCATTATTGGAGACTATATTTGTGAATTTGATTTCACTACTCTTGTTATTAAATTCAATGAGTTTATTGATAAATGTGCTTTTGAATTTCTTAATCATGAGTAACTAAATCATTAACTAGAGGTGTGTGATGATGAATACTTAATTAGAGTGGGTATTGCTAGGGCCATCTTCATATTGTTTAAATAAGTGCAAATCTATTAGATTCTCTTCAATCTATAAAGGAAGATCCATTGATTATGATATGGGTCTATTTATTCTTGCTTGATTGTTGTTTGTAAAAGAATAATTAAGTATTCAAAGAGAACTTAATAGTGGGTATGGATGAGAGATTGTGAAATTGGGCTAGAAGTAGCTAAAATTGCAGTCTCATTCCTCATTAGTAGCTAATAGCTAGAAATTAGTGCAGCTGCTAATCCAAATTTAATCGAGTTGAGCTAAACTGTGGCTAGAGGTTTGACAAAACTCTAGTAAGAGGTAGTTATAAGGTTCAAAAGTTGTAATTACCCACTTCCCAAGATTATTTATACTAATTGAACTTATGAGATGACCTAGCATGTCCCTATCTAGTTAGTAAATCAGCTACACCACACCTCTAGTCTTTCACATTCTTGTTTACAACCTTGTTGATCATGCTATTTTGTTCCACTAAATTACCAATATAATTAACTATAAATTCTAATCCCCTAATTTATTTGTTCTAATCTTAACTCTACATGGTACAAGAAAACTTCAATTTCTCAACCGACACTTGTAAATATCATTCACTAGTCCTTGTGGAATTCGACCCCAACACCCGTCGATTTACTTGTTTTGATACTTTTATCGTGTATATTCTTTGCATGAAGGATATATTTTGGACGTTATCAAAAATGAAGTTGTTTCCGAGGTCTAGTGCTTGATATTCTTGTGTTGATTGTTAAGTTGAAATAGTTTTGCATCATAGTCATTTGACATAATTTTGATGTTCTTGTTAGGATCATACAACCACATGAGTCATCACTCCCAAGAAGCGGATAGCTTAGTAGAAGATAACATGGAGCACAACGAGGATATCCGGTGATGCCGAAAATTGTGGGAGCCATTCTCCTACCACCTATGGTAGGGAATGTGGTATTTCATGTCACAAGCACCATGCTGCATTTCTTTTAAATGAAGGGACTCTTTGGCGGTAAACCAAGTGAGGACACAAATCAGCATTTGAGAAATTTCTTGGAGATATGCCAGCCCTTCAACATTATGAATATTAATCAAGAGTCTATCTGGTTGAGACTCCTTAATTTCTCACTAACGGGGAAGGCAACAATGTTGTTAGAGGAACTCCCTTCGGGTGGTATTACATCATGGCAAGAGTTAACCGAGGATTTCTTGGATCGTTTCTTCCCTCCATCAAAGATGTTGCAGTTGAGGGATGACATCATAATTTTCAAGAAAGAACTGGGAGAGCCTTTGAATGAGGCATGGCTAAGGATCAAAAAGAAGGTTTCTCTTTGTTCAAATCATGGACTGCCGGATGGAGTGCTTCTCCGAAGCTTCTACAGGGCCCTTGATTTCATCAACTAGTCGGTGGCCAACAATCAAGCTAGTGATCTATTATGGATCAAATATATGGGTTGGCCAGAGCCCTTTTAGATAGAATGATAAAAACCCATAGGGCTAGGCACACGCGAGAGACAAATGTATCTACACATGGGATCAACTTGAGATCATTGGTGGCTGAATTGCGAAAAAGGGATGAAGAGTTGGATGAGAATCTTTCCAAGATGATGGCAAAACTGGAATTAATGACAAAACACGTAATGGAGGTAGGGCCTAAGGTGGTAAATGTTGTGGGTATGCAAAGTCCTTTGCAATATGATGGAGAATCGTCACCGCCAAGATATAAGGAAGATGTCAATACATGGGAAACCAAATGGGAGGTCCTCGACCTGGATTCCAAGGAACAAATCATGGCCATTGGAACCCAAGGGATGAATATCAAGTATGGAGGAATCATGATCCACAGGGGTGGCCCGAAAGAAATGAAAGATGGGGAAATAGGTGGCAGAATCAAGAGGGTGATCTCTATCACCGGAGTTCAAAAGTTGGAAACTCTCATAGTCAGCTGGTGTGAGTGACACTGGTATTTCAAACATTGAAGAAATGTTATCAAGAGTACTAAATAAAGTGGAGTCAACCGAGAGCGGGGTCAAAGAGTTAAGAGGGGAGGTGTCTAACCTTGTCAAAATAGTAAGCTCATATTCAGCCTCCATTAAGCATTTGGAGGCCCAAATGAATCACTTGTCGGCACAAATGAACCCTCAAATAAAGGGAACACTTCCTAGTGACATAATGCCGAATCGAAAGAAAGAAAGTCAATGAATGGCTATTGTCACTAGGAGTGGAAAGGTGATCAGAGATGCATCGGTGAAGCCCAAAAAGGTTAGTGACCCAAAATAAGAGGATGAAAATGAATTTGATAAGATTCCAAAAACTCCAAGAAGTGAGGAAAAGATTGACGAGGAAGGAGAGGGAAAGGATGAAGAAATCCTCTCACATGATAATAACAATGAGGCGGGCATGAAGGCCCCAATTGAAGACAACGTTGAAGCAAGAGTATCACCTCCTTATCCACAATAGTTGGCCAAGAAAAGGAAGGATGACCAGTTTAGCAAATTCGTTGACATGTTTAGCAAGTTGTCCATCAATATGTCATTACTGGATGCTCTTCTCCAAATGCCAGGATGTGTGAAGTTAATGGAAGAATTGTTGAAGAAAAAGAAGGTGGTTGATGCAGGTACTGCGGAGAAAATGCACCATTGTAGTGCAACGATGATGAGTAACCTTGCCCCCAAGCGGGAAGACCTGAGAGCTTTCGCAATCCCCTGTACAATTGGGATATGTGTGTTTAAAAAAGCTTTATATGATCTTGGTGCCAACATAAATTTAATGCCTCTGCTCATTTTCAAGAAGTTGGGACTCGAAAGCACAAAGCCTACGTCGATTAGGTTGCTCATGGAGGATAGGTCCATACAAAACCAGTAGGGGCATTAGAAGATGTGTGGGTAAGTGTTGATAATTTCATCCTACCTGCTGATTTGTTATCCTTGATTGCGAAATGGATGTGAGGTACCCATTATTTTAGGAAGACTATTGCTAGCTACGGGGAGAACTGTGGTTGACGTGGTGCTTGGGGAGATAAAATTTAGAGTTGGAAGAGAGGAAGTTACCTTCAAGGTGTGTCCATCAGTTGAAATACTCCCCGAGTGCAAGGTAATAGGGGTGTTGCAATATTAGGAGGACAATGGACTAGAGATGAAGGAGACTGAGTCGAAGGATGATACGTCAAAAAAGAGGTGTTGAATGAGATCTACATCATTCCATGACATTATCTAAGGCGCTTCTTGGTAGCAAACCGAAGTGTTTAGTGGATTGTTTTTATGTCTTTGTTGTTTTTTTTTGTAGGATCTATGAAGTGATGAACAAAGATAGGAAAAAACCACATAAGAGAGGAATGGCGCTGAATCGGCGATTCGCCGATCCAGAAGTGCCAACCGCGTTTCCAAGATGAGTGCAAATAGAAGGCTGGGACTTGGATTAAAAGCTGGCGAGCCCATTGGAGAAATGCTGATGCACAACTGTGGAGCGCCAGTGGGTTGCTGATGTAACATAGAGTACCCAAAATTTTGGTGCCTAAGCAACAGGTCACCAGCGGATCGATCCACTTAGTGAACTGCCGGTGGATGGCCAACTGAGAAATAGAGAACTAAGCACAAATACCCAGCAAAGGAAAGGTAATGCGGCGAAGTGCCGGTGTGTTTCGGCGGCCCGTCGATGTAGCACCAATCGATGTATGAATTTGTCTCAAAATGGAAATTATGAGTGGATATACCGAATTCAAAATACTAGTTGAGCCGCCCTATTCTGCAAAATATTCCCTTAGCTCCCCCTTTTCACTGGTTGTCTCTCAACTACCCAACATTCCACTTCCCCATATTTCCCTCTTTTCCACCTTTCCACATTCCCACCTTTACATCTTTCCACTTCCCACCAACACATTAACTCTCCACGTTTCTCTCAACCTATCGATATTCCACCTCTCACCTATAAAACCATCTCCCTCCTTTCACTAACACACTCACTAAAGTAACATTTCCGTTCTCTATTACACATCCCCTGACGTGCCATTGTTGAGAGTTTTCTAGCTTTTC
This sequence comes from Datura stramonium, assembly GCA_018107945.1. NCBI lineage: Eukaryota > Viridiplantae > Streptophyta > Magnoliopsida > Solanales > Solanaceae > Datura > Datura stramonium. The sequence goes on along the minus strand of JACEIK010003321.1, from coordinate 66,953 downwards.
AAGCTCAAGTGATCAAGCATTCCGATATTGTGGTAAAAACGTTCTTTCCCTTGTCATAATTTTCTCAGTGGTTCTTAATTCCTTTAGACTTAATACTTTGCTTCCCTTTCCTACTGAATTCATGAATATGCTCTATTTGATGAATGGAATGGGGAATATATGTTCTATTTTTGTGAATTTTCAATGGGTGAAATCTGAGTAACCCAATCGAAATGAAATGCAACATTTTGCCCTATGATAGTCCGGGTGACTCCATTCCTAAGGGCAAACTGTCATGGGATTTTTTTAAAATGTAGTAGTGTTAATTCATCATGCTATGTGTGGGTGTTTGTTAATGGACGCCTTTAATTTATGTAAATTTGATTTTGGGATGATGGGGTCTGGCATTTTGCTAGTCGAGTTTGCCGAATCGCCGATGGAATGCCGATCCACTCTTAAAAATGGCTTCAAGCCACTGTGTGGATCCTGCGTTACATCGGTGGTTTAGGAATCAGGACTGGTGACTTGTCGCTCAATTGCCGATACACTGTTAAGTTGCCCATTTTTCTGTGCCGCATTACTGAGAAAGCGGAAGTCCACGAATTACTCCTATGACTAGCCGGTGCTTCGCAGTGGTGGTTCTTTATATGATGTTTTCTTATCTTTGTTTCTCAGTTCACCCTTAGAATAGGTTTTATTATTTTAGTTACTTCTGGAATAGCTATCACTAACATCATCCTTGCAGAAAAACCATGTCTTCATCTAGGAATATAGGAAAGGGAAAGGCCCCTCCTCGTCTTCTTGAAAGAGCAAGGGCAAAGCAAAGGCCGCTCCACCGCATGCAAACACTAAGGAAGAAATGATCTTTTTCATCCCAAACATGCAAGAGCATTATTTCATTTATCAAGGACGATCCATCACAGTGGAGAAGCTGTTTGATTGGAAGGATTGAGGGGTGATCTTCTCAACATCACCGTCCAATTCACCGAATGACAATGACATGCATTTGCCAATCCTCTCATGCCTTACTACCCCAGCTTGGTGACCGAATTCTATGCTTCATATTAGGTCCGACAAGATAGTATGCAGCACAGGGGTAAATTTGATGACTTTCCATGCCTACCAGCAGTTATTCTAAGGGGGTGGTAGTCGACATTACCCCATCAGCCATTAACTCCTTGGTTTAGGGAGAGGAAATTGAATCTAGTACAGACTACATGGCCTGGGTAGCTGATATGAAGGAACAATTTGCTTTGTTAGCCCGAATAATTGTTGTTGAAACTCCTCTTAGGCCTCCATGGGTGACGAAATCTCTCGCCACGATTTGAAGTTCGAGGCCAAGCTATGGCTGGATTTTATTTTTGGTCGTATGTCACGACCCGAATATAGAACCAAATCGCAACACGGGACAAGGAGCCCCAAGAGACTCCAAGTTGATCCATGGCATGAACATAGATCTAACTCAACCAAATAAAGACCAATACTCAACATAATGACATAGCATAAGCATAATCATGACATAACATAGAAAAAGAAAAACGCACTTCATACATAACAGTTGAATATCATATATAGTCTGAAAGCCTCTAACATATCTGATGGGTTGATGGGACAACACCCCCAACTAACCCGACATGTCTGGAAAACTATACGAAAGGATACCTAATATGAATTGGTCCTCGAGAGATGAGGACTCACCACTGAACTGGATGCTAACTCTAGCAAATAAGCTAATGACGATGTTGGGTCTGATGGTTAGTACGTGGAATTTATACCGAGTATGAAAGGTAGGTAAAATAGACATTTAAAATAAATAAAAGTTAATAAACGTAGGACAACATGCTCATAACATAACTATCCTAACGTAACATAAGGCTCAAGGTTTGCAAAACATTCATAAATTAGTCATAATCATAATAATAGGAGAAAAACTTCATTAAATGTGACTTGAACAAAAATAATATCAACATAACATTGCATAAATCATGAGGAACAATGGGAGGACTCATCATATCCAACAATATCATGGTAGAGCCTTGCATGATGCCCCAAATATCTCACTCAAGTGTGCAGAGTCTCCCCAGGCTTTCCAGGCAAGGGACGTGCAGTATGTGATGTCACGAAAGAGGGGATCCATTAATATTGTCATGTATCAATATGAACCTACGGTGGTACGTAGTTATGAGACACCATCATAGTCCTTTGAACGTCGGGCTACTCGGTGCTAGACACTGCTCCCAAAAACATGCACATTATGCTCGTATGTAAATCATAAACATCATTCATGAGATTTATGGCTAAATAAACATTAACATCGTTGATACCCTATTAAATACATGTTTAGCCATGAATCCAAGGCCCATGAATCGGCCAACATAAAAAATCGATTGATCATGAAATCCATGCATACTTGTAAAACATGTATATAGTTGATAATCATAAATTAATGATGAGCATTTGAGTAAATCCATATCATAAATTATAAATCATCTCGGGTTAAAGAACATCAAAATAAAGGTAAAATCATAACTCGATTTATCATAGACCATGCATGATTTGTCATAACTTTATAGAAATTTAAATCAATAATATATAATTGAATTAGTTGTAAAATTTTCCCATGATTCGTAAAATATGATGTGATATATGAGATTGTTAATCCATAGATAAATCATTAGGATTTCATATGAATTTGGGATAAAACCCCATAAGATTTTCAAAATATAATTTCATGAATTAGGAGACATTGGACATGGGTGTGAACGAATTCAACCACTCATAACCTTACATACCTGAGAGACTTGGATACTATCACTCCCTTACTTGCCCAAGAGAAATTGAAGAACAATTGATGAAGAACCTTTGGGTTTTAATCCTGATCACCCTCTAAACTCTTGAACTTTGCATGCATGGATGTGAATGAGCCTAGGATAGATTTTCCCTCATAAAGCACTGCATTTTGATCCTTAAATGACGTAGTATAGGACTCTAGGACTTAGGAATGATGAAAATACCCTTAATGAATTTCTTGAAAATTTTGCACTGTCAGTGACAATGATCAAACCTACGGGTCGTACATTGATACCACTACTTGTGGTATCCATCTGTTGAATCCCTGTGATTTCTTAAGGTTTCAGATTCTAATACCACGGCTCGATAGGACGAGTCATTACCTCAAAGAATGGTCCATTTTATCCTCCCGTTATGTCCACCTGATGACCTATTCCTAGACCTTCCCATGAGCCACACCACAATTCGTGCCTACTTCCAATGAGTCGTGGTTTCCATCCGTCACCTTGATGGGAGATTTTTCTTGCTCCTTCCCATGGTTACTTACCATGAGCCATTGTTACTCAAAATGAATGGTCCTACCACTCGTTACTTTCTCCTAGACTATGGACCAGCCTCACAATGAATCCATCCAACGACTTGTGACATCTAACCACGGGTCTTTCCTTGACTCATTACTCCCTGCACTGAACCTTCAGAGTCTCACCACGGACAAATTTAATGGGTCGTTAGTGGCACCAACGATCCGTGCCATGACCCATTCTTTGAAAAATTTCCAGATTTCTACCACTTTTTATTTTTAAATCCCAAGTCTAGTCTTAGGAACTTCTGGGGTATTACAATATCTCCCCCTTGGAAACATTCGTCCTCGAATGTGCGAAAACATATAGAAAATAGAGAAATGCAATCATCATACTCACTATTTATACAAGCTGAAAACTGATGAAATGACTAATCCGATTTAAACTACATGGTTGAACCGAATTCATGAATCATATATACATCCATATACAAGAAAAAACTAGGGCACATGAGCTGAACATGAAGCTGAATATAGTTTTAAGGCTAGAACAGATACCTCAATCTAAAACTGAGCCGGTAGAGAATAAATGTGGGTATCTAGCCATCATGTCTGCTTCGGCTTCCCACATAGCTCCCTCAACATGCTGATTCCTCCACAAAACCTTGACTGAAGCTACTTCCTTGTTTCTTATCCTTCGAAGCTGGCGATCAAGTATTTTCACCGAAACCTCTTCATAACCAAGGCTGTCTTCCGCATCGACACTGTCCACCGGGACAACTAGAGTTTGATCACCCAATCACTTTTTAAAGAGCGATACATGTAAAACAGATTTCATACTCCGGTAAGGGCCAACATAACGAGGGGTGAGTTTTTATTTCTTTCAAAACCTCATCACTCCCTTCATGGGAGACACATTCAGGAAAACCCAATCATCCACTTTGAACTCAAGTTCTCTCCTTCTCACATCAACATAGAACTTTTGGCAACTTTGACCTGTTTTCAACCTGTCCCGTATGAGTTGAACTTTCTCCATGGCCTCATGGATTGAATCTGGTACTGTCATTTTAGCTTCACCGAATCCAAACCAGCCAATAGGCGATCTACATGTCCGCCCATAGAGAGCCTCAAACGGAGTCATCTGAATGCTTGAATGATAGTTGTTATTGTACGCAAACTTGATAAGAGGCAAATGCTCATCCCAACAACCCTTAAAGTCAATACACATGCTATCAACATTTCCTTGAGAGTTTGAATTGTCTGCTCCGCTTGACCATCCGTTTGCGGGTGAAATGCTATGCTGAGCTTAATCGTAGTACCAAGTCCTTTTTTAAACGACCTCCAAAACTGAGAGGTAAACTGAGTACCTCTGTCAAATATGATGGACAAGAGCACTCCATGATATCAAACCAACTCCCGAATGTATAGTTTAGCATAATCCTTTGCTGAATCAGTGGTTTTGACCAATAGAAAATTAACGGCTTTGGTCAATCTGTCTACAACAACCCAAATGGAGTCATATTGTCGGCGAGTACAAGGCAAACCTGTTATGAAATCCATATTGGTTTCTTCCCACTTCCAAGTAGGAATGCTAATATCTTGGAGCACACCTCCGAGTCTTTGGTGCTCAACCTTCACCTACTGACAGTTTGGACACTTACCCACAAATTCTGCTATGTCATTCTTCATGCCATTCCACCAATAGACTTCCCCTAGGTCACGGTACATCTTGGTGGCACCTGGGTGTACAGAATACATGGATCCATGAGTCCTTTCCAATATTCAGTTCCTCAAATCATCAATATCTGAAACATATATGAGACCCTGGTATCAAAGCACACCATCTCCCCCTTCAAATAAGACGTCTACCTTATGATTCTGAATGACCTCCTTTAACTTTACCAAAATAGGGTCCTCATCTTGTATAGATTTTATATCAGTCACTAAGGATGATTCCGATCGGTTTTGAACTATCACACCGCCATCGATCGAGGCAACCAAACGAACTCCAAACCTTGAAAGTTTATGCACATCCTTCACCAACTCCTTCTTTCCATCATCTACATGGGACATACTTTCAATGGAGATAACATAACTATCATAATGTAACATAAGGCTCATGGTTTGCAAAATATTCGTAGATCAGTCATAATCATAATAATAGGATAAAAAACATTATTAAACGTGACTTGAGCCAAAATAATATGAACATAACCATGCATAAATCTTGAGGAACGATGGGAAGACTCATCATAACCGACACCATTATGGTAGAGCCTTACATGATGCCCCACACTATCTCACTCAAGTGGGCAGAGTCATCCTAGGCTTGCTACGCAAGGGACGTGTAGTATGTGATATCACAAAAGAGGGGATCCATTAACATTGTAATGAATCAATATGAGCCTATGGTAGCACGTAGTTTTGAACGCCAGGATACTCGGTGCTAGGCACTGCTCCCAGAAACACACACATTAGGCTCATATGTAAATCATATACATCATTCATGAGATTCATGGCCAAATAAAAATTAACATCATTCATCCCCTTTTATATACATGTTTATCCATGAATCAAGGGCCCATGAATCGGCCAACATTAAAAATCGATCAATCATAAAGTCCATGCATACTTGTAAAACATGTATATACTTAGTAATCATAAATTCATGATGAGAATTTGAGTAAATCCATATCATAAATCATAAATCATGATGTGTTAAAGAACATCAAAATCAAGGTAAAGATCATAACTTCGATTTATCATAGAACATACATGATTGGGCATAATTTTATAGAAATTTAAATAAATAAATTACAATCTAATTGGTTCTTAAATCTGCCCATGATTCGTAAATATGATATGATACGCAGAGATATTAACCCATAGATAAATCATTAGGATTTTGCAAGAATTTGGGATAACACCACATAAGATTTTCAAATATAATTTCATAAATTAGGAGAGACTGGGCATGGGTGTGAATGAATTCACCCACTTGTAACTTCAGAACATACCTGAGACTTGGTTACTATCACTCTCTTACTTGACCATGAGAATTGAAGAACAATTGATGATAGACAGGGGTTTATACTTCATGCCCTCTACACTCTTGAGCACTGCGCCCATGGATGTGAATGTGCCTAGTATGAATTTTCCCCCCCCCATAAAACATCGCATTTTTAGCGTTAAACGATGTAGTTAGGACCTAGAATTTAGGAATAACAAAAATACCCTTAATGAATTTCTGAAAATTCTACACTTTCGAATGACAATGATCAATCCTAAGGGTCGTACATGGTTACCACGACTCGTGAGTATCCCGATCCATTGCACCTGGCGATTTAACGCTGATTCAAATACCATGACTTGACAAGATGAGTCGTTACCATAAGCAGTCCGTTGCATCCTCTATTACTTCTCCTAACGACGCCTGGACCTTCCCGAGCCACACCACAACTCGTGCCTACTTCAAGCTTGAGTCGTGGTTTCCATCCGTCACCTCGACTGAAGATTTTCCTACTCCTTCCACGGTTACTTACCACAATCCCCATTGTTACTCACAATGAATGGTCCTACGACTTGTTACTTCCTCCTAGACTAAGGACCAATTTCATAACGACTCCATCCAACGACTCGTGACACTAATCACGGGTCATTCCTTGACCCATTACTCCTAGTGTTTAACACCTGCAGAACCTCACCATGGAAACATCTAATGGGTTTGGTGGCACCAATGACTGTGCCATGAGCAGATTTACATGAAAAAAATTCCAAAAATTTTGCCACTTTTTATTTTTAAATCCCAAGTCTAGGCTTGGGAACTTCTTGAGTGTTACACCATATCATCCTCAAAATGAGCAAGGGGTTATCTTGGAAACTACTATCTCATTCTGCATCATGAATGGAGTCACTTATTAACTTAGGGGGAAATTGTTGCCCAACAAATGAATAAAAAGGCTCGATAGTCTAGAACATCAATGCCCTATGCCGTCTTTATTTCCCATTTATGCAAAGTTGAATTTTCATTTTGCCCCTAATAATAAAACCCCTTACGCTACTCTAGGAGTTATAGACATTGACCAAGAGATGCGGAGGCATCAGCAATGAAAAGAAAAGAGCGCAAGTCTTTGGAGTAATAAAGGATCCCTTTCCCATGGGTCGGGACCAATCACCACAAGCCCCCGAGTTCAATGTGGCAGGCCGAAATGTCGAGGGCGAAGCTTGGTCCAATATGCCTCAGCATGAGTATCACCCTCTCCACTTAATCCTCTCAGTCAAGTGATCTCCATATACTTATGGAGATGACCAACTCTCATGAGAGCTAACTCCGGCGATTGGCAAGAGGCTCTAGAACTCATTTGCCTAAACAATCAAAAAAGAGCTCAAGTATTTATATGATAGTGTCACCATGCTATGAAAGAGAGTATGTGGTTGATGGGGCATCGCCTCCCTCCCATGTTGAGGGTGCAAGAAGTGGAAGAATCGGACTTGAATAAGTGCTAGTTATGGCGCCACAGATGCTACAATGGTTGCTCCTTCATTAGTTTAGGGTCTTATTGATAACCTCATCAAGGGTGCGGGAGATGATTATGCTTGGCTAGATGGGGCTAGTGGTGGTGGTGCAGGTGATGCGAGAGGTTGATGATGAGAAAAAATGACCGGCTTTCGAGGAGTTTCTTGTCCCTTTCCCTTTTTGTATATATACATAAGGGACGATGTATTTTTATGTGGGGGAGGATGAATGCGATTATTGATAGATTCATTCATGGATGTTTTCTTTAGCTTTTTGTCTATTTTTTTAAAATTGATTGAGTAGAGCCCTTGTCATGTTGTTGTTTTTGTTGTTTGATTGTGCTACTTGCCGAGCTTGTTTTGTTTTTAAAAGAATGAATGACATGGTATAGTTCTTGATGGTTGATGTTCAATGATTAAATGGGATCTTTTCTTTCAATTGCGAAATTTTGCATGAAATGATTCAAAGTCTTTTTGTTTTCACCTTTGTAAATAGTTGCAAGTAATCAAAACACCGGGTTTTGTTTAGACACGGTACTTTCTTGAGGAGCTTTTTTTTTTTCTCTTTATTTTCTTTGTCAAACTAGGTTGGTATATCTAATGATTGATTGAGTGGTGATATTATAAAGGGAGGAAGCGCATGTTGTTTGAAGTCTCTTGTGAAAGTTGTTTTGAGAAGGCACCACCAAAAAATGTTGAAATGGAATTTTGAAATGAAGGTATGAAAATGAATGTGAAAATACTGACACAATAGCTCTTTTATTCTTTGTCATACATTGTAAATTCTTTTCTTGAATTATGAATTTGCACACTCTAATGTCCTATCTTCCAAATCTTGTGATGAGAATGACTCTTGTGGACCTTTAAGAGGTGATCCAATGTGTGCGGAATTTTTGATGAGTCTCATGCATGACTTCACATCTTGAACATGCCTAATGTGATTCAAGGAGAAATCCTAGATGTGAATTGTGCGAAACGGATTTTAGGCTTTCCTTTGCTAGCCGCTACATTATACCCTCCTTAGCATTTATCCCTGAGTCGGCGATGTAGGGCAGTAGACCTTTTGTTTGGCAACCACATTACAAGCCTTAAGGCCATTCTTAATACCTCTCTTTGGCACCCACTCTCCCTAAATGCTAGTGTCAAGATAGTAATGAAATGAGGTTGTAAGCTTGAAAAAAGGGAGTCACAAAAAATGAGAAATGAGGCAAAAGCCTAAGTTTGGGGGTTTGCAAAAAGGAGAAAATAAGAATTTCAATTTTAGGTATCACCACATTTTGTCAAAATGCACAAAACAATAAATCAAAACGAGAAAAAAAATTTGTGTGAAACCCATGCTTCCTATTGAGGTGATAAGGTTAGTTGTGAATGCAAAGAGAGGTTATAAGGATGGTCGTTAAAGTAGAGAGTCAAAAACAATACAAAAAGAAATTGAAACAGTAAAGTGAGTGTAAGGAGTTGACGGGAGGTATGTATACCAAAAGCATAAGGGAGGATCTAGTCACTACAACCAAATTTTCATCCTACCCTTAACCCAAACCTATATCATAACCCACAAGCCCTAAATGATTCTAAGTGTAGCTACTCTACATTAGTGGTAAATTACATGAATGACAAGCCTATGGGTCAACTACATGTGCACGAAGACTTCTTTTGGGAGAGAGAAGTGTCACTCTTCCAAACAATCCCTTGTGTGAATTCAAATGATTACATGAAAAAAGAATAGGGATTCTTATTTGGGTGAGTGGCATCATTCCTTTTGAGGACACAAGGGCATTCGAAATTAATGTGTGAATAGGGCATGAGAAGTGTAAAATCTAAGGCAAGCTTTGAAGGTGCACTTGATTATGAGTTGAGATGATATGTGTATTTCTTGGTTTGACTAATGCCCTTGTTTTACTAAATAAATCCTTTCATGAACCTTGCTGGTGGAAAGTGGTGGCCTATTCGAAACATCTTCATTTGTTTGGTCTTTTGGGGAGTATTTACATCTCTTTTACAGTGAGCTTGGTGAGCATTTTTCTTGAGTTGTCATAGTTTAGGTAATTGGTGATGTTTAATTTTGGGTAGAAGTGGCATAATTTTCAATGAATGAGTTTCTTACTTGAGGACAAGGAATGGTTCAAGTTTGGGGATTTGATAAGTTTGTAATTTACCAACTTATAAGGCTCTTAAGCGAGTTTTTGCTTAGTTTTGAGTTGATTATATAGATTTTATACCATTTTTTTATTTTTGTGTGCGAGGCGCCTAAATGTTTAAAAATGAACCAAAATAGATAAAAAGGATGGAAGTGAGAACAAATCGGCGATCCACCGTGAAAATCAGTGAAACGCCGATCGAGACGATTATCACTTGCCTCTGGAGAAAATTCCATCGGAGAATCGCGAGTAGGCGTTGGCAACTCACGAGTCCGGTCGTTGAAAGACACACGATTTTCGGAAAGAAGAACAAAGACTCTTCTATTCGTGGATTGAGATTAGCTAAATTCCGAATGAACCGTCAATGCTCACTTGGATTTTAGGATGGCTTAGATAAGGTACTTGATTGTTCACGGATTTGAACCGAGTGTATCATCGATGTCTCAATCGATTCTAGAATGATGCTCGGGGATAAAATTGTCCAACATGGAAAAAGAGATAGAAGATGTCCTATTTTCCTAGATATAAATACTAGATAAGGAAGTACCCCTATGTACTAGGGGATATAGAGAAGCGAGAGCATACCACGTCATTTTTTCCTTTCTTAGCTTTAGAACATTCTCTTAGTAGAAAAAAAGAGATTTTGATTGGTAAACTTGCAAAAAGTACTCTTCTCTACTTCTTCTTCTTAATAGTAAGTTATAGCCATTGTTGGAGACTATATTTGTGAATTTGATTTTACTACTCATTTGTTAAATTCCAATGAGTTTATTGATGAATGTGCTTTTGAATTTTTTTATTATTTTAGTATTTTGAATTTTTTAATATTTATTAAATAAAGTTATAATTAATACTTAATTAGAGTGGTGTGTGATGATGAATACTTAATTAGAGTGGGTATTGCTAGGGCCATCTTCATATTGTTTAAATAAGTGCAAATCTATTAGATTCTCTTCAATCTATAAAGCAAGATCCATTGATTATGATATGGGTCTATTTATTCTTGCTTGATTGTTGTTTGTAAAAGAATAATTAAGTATTCAAAGAGAACTTAATAGTGAGTATGGATGAGAGATTGTGAAATTGGGCTAGAAATAGCTAAAATTGCAGTTTCATTCCTCATTAGTAGCTAATAGCTAGAAGTTAGTGCAGCTGCTAATCAAAATTTAATCGGGTTGAGCTAAACCGTTGCTAGAGGTTTGACAAAACTCTAGTAAAAGGTAGTTATAAAGCTGTAATTACCCACTCCCCGAGATTATTTTCACTAATTAAACTTATAAGATGACCTAACATTGCCCTATCTAATTACTATATCATCTACACCACACCTCTAGTCTTTCACATTCATGTTGACAACCTTGTTGATCTTGCTATTTTGTTCCACTAAATTATCAAATATAATTCACTACAAATTCCAATCCCTCCAATATTTTTGTTCTTACGTTAACTCCATGTGGTGAAAGCTAACTTCAATTTCTCAACCGACACTTGTCACTATCATTCACTATTCTTTGTGGGATTCGACCCTGACAATCATCAGGTAACTTGTTTTGATACTTCGGTTGTGTATATTCATTACATGAAGGATATATTTTTAATATTATCAACTGCCCTTGAGATGCTTATGATTTTTTAGGCACATAGGTGTTAGAACTTCAGTGATATTTTCCTCCTTTGTGATTTAGATCTCTCTTCCCCCATCGATCATTTCTTTCCCGCCATCCTTTATTTTCACGGTTTCTACAATGTTGATTCTCATCCCTTGGGCGCCAAGGGCCTTAATTGGCACCTTGATACCTAGTGCAAGAACCTCCCACTTGGCCTGCCATGTAATGACACTCCTCTTTATATCGTGGTGGTGAAGTGTCATCATCAATTTGAGTTTGGCCTTGGACATCTACAACATCACACTCTTTTCACCAGCTCCCATCACATGTTTCATCGTCAACTCTAGCTGGGTCATTATCATAGCAAGAGTTTCAACTCAGTCTCATCCCTTTTCCTCATCTTAGCATGTATAAGGTTGGAGGCAAGGCCACTAGAAGATATCTCCACTTCTCTAATATTCCATGCTTGATTGATCTTAGTCATTCTGTCAAGAAGTGCCTTGGCCACTCCATAGGGCTAATCCATGATGGATCCCCCTATCAAATTTTTGCCACTGACTTGTTGATAGAATCCAATTAACGATAGAAGCTCTGAAGTAGAACCCTATAAGGAAACCCATGGTTTGGGAAAAAGAAATTTTTTTTCTTAAACCTAAGAATGCTTCATGGAGTTGTTGTTATACTTTGGAAGCCCTAAGATCAGACCCAGAGTTATAACAAAGAAATAGAATTTTCTACACTAGTTCACAAAATGAGTTGTCCTATGTCTCGTGGGGTAGACCAGGAGTCATGAAGTGACTCGTGGTGAGGTGAATGGCTTAAGTTGGAAATTTTGAGTTTGGAGTCCCCACGGATGTGACCACACGATGTGGTTAGCCCCCACGACTCGATAAGTCAGTTGTGGTCAGGGAGAAGGTTCAAGAAGGAGGACTTGGGTAGTACACTTAACCTGTGGGTCACTACGACTCGTTGGGTGCACCACCAGCCGTGGTGTGCCACGTGATAAGCCCAGGTATGTTTTTAGCAGTGAAGACCACGAGTCGTGGTCACTAGGAATGACTCCTGAAGTGTCTCCTGATGATCCCAAGGGAAATGTTGGTAGTGCACTCAACGATTGGTAGCCAAGTGTCATGGCCTTGGACGATGACTCATCCAGTCCCTCGTGGGGACTGACAGACAATTATTTTTTGCGAATTTAGTAAGGCCTTATCCATAATTCCTATGATCATAAGGACTAAATTGTGTCATTTTAAACTATGAATAGTGAATTTTAAGAGGGTTAAGTTCACTCTAGGCTATTCTAATTCATGTATGAGAGAGTAAATATCTAGAGAAGTTATCAAGCTCAATTTCCTTCAAGTTTTCATCCATTCTTCCTTGGGCAATTAGAGAAATCATAGAATCAGATCCTCTCAGGTATATAAGGTTATTAATGGGTGAATTTGTTCACACTCATGCCCAATTTCTCTCTAATTCATGAAACTCTATCTGTTGATCCTATGGGATTTTAACCCAATGCATGAATTTTCCTAACTTTCTACCATGGGTATGATCTAAGCATGTTTCTATTATCGAATTATGATTCATGGAAAAGTTTTACATTATTTTCAATTATAATCATGTTTTCAAGCTTTATAAATTAAAATGCTCATCCATCAGAAGTTCATGAATGTTGAGATTTATGATGAATGTTCAAGTATGATGAGATATTATTGATGAAAAGTATGTTTTTAAGTTACCCATGTCTATTATCATGTTTTCAAGTGAGTTAAGTATTTTAAAGCATGTATAAGTGTTGGGCAAGCCCATATGTTCAAGTATAATTATGATTTCAAGTTGATTATCTTACCACATGGTTTTTGAGTGAAGAATCCCAATTAGGTTCAGCTTGTGGTATGGTTTGAGCCAAGGCTCCTCATGTATGATTCAAATTTATATATATTCATAATTATTCAGCTTCATCAATAGACGATGGTTAGCTTCATTGAAAAATGATAGAGAGCATATGCATGTTTTTGGGAGTAGTGTCTAGCACCGAGTAGGCTAAGGGTCAGTCAACCTTATGCCTAAGAAATATGTGCCAATGTACATTTGATTAGATTATTTTGGGACCTCCCATGTGAGCTTTCCCTTCCCCAAGGGGCTTTCCACTTGATATTGATTTCATGGTAGCGTCCTTATCAGTAGAAAGGCTTTGGACGTCCCTGCCCACTTGAGTGTGATAGTTAGAACCACGTAAGCTTTATCGTGGTAATGTCGGTTATATGATGAGTCTCCCATTATTCCTCATGATTTCAGTTACGCATGTTTATCATTCATGATATGTATATGTGTATGTGTGTGTATTTGTGTGTGTGTGTGATCTAAAGAAGGTTTTACCCAATGTAAATTTTTAATTATGATTATTAGATTTCATCCTTTAGTCATGCGATTCACTTATAATGTTCATTTATGTTTATATCATGATTAAAAAAATAGCATGCATTCCTTACTCTTAGATTCTTATCTTGATGTTGTTTTATATTATGCATGTTTCAAATGATTTTACTTATTTAATTAGTTTTACTTACCTTGCATACTCAGTACATTTCACATATTGACTGCATACTTTGTGTTGTATCGTTTCATGATATAGGCTCCGATCTTCAGACTTAGCCCTGTCACTAGCCAACTTTCAAAGTTAGCATCTAGTATTTATTGGTGAGTCCTCATCTCCCAAGGACCCTCTGTTATCATATATCCTCGTATATTCAGTTCCAGACTTAGAGAGTTAGTTAGGTCTTGTCCCATCAACTCATCAAAATTAGAGGCTTTCTAAATAATAGATTGTATTCAGCTTCAAACTTGTGTTGTATATTCAGATTTTTATGTTATGTTCGGATATCCGCCCTATTATTATGTTAAGTCTTCCGATTTATATTGATTGAGTTAGATTTATGTTCATGCCATGGGTCCTCTTGGAGTCTCTCGGGGCTCCTTTTCCCGGATATCGATTCGGGCCTATGTTTGGGTCGTGACAAAGTTGATATCAGAGCAAAGTGTCCTAGGGTGTTTGAAAGCTGCGTTATGTAGAATCTTTTTCATGGGTGGGAAGAACGCCACACTTATGATGAAGAGGCTAGAAGATGCTTAGGAAATATTCCCTTCTTTTATGATCTATGTCATGCGGTGAAATGTCTCTCTATCCTTATAACTCATGCTATTCACGATTGCAGAATCATGAATCCCCGAAGAGTTAATGGTATAAGAAAAAAATAGAAATGGCCACGAGGATGGCAATAGGAATGGGCACAAAAAATATCCACCAGCCCATGAGCACCATGCATCATTGTCGGTTGCCCAGGTTGAATTCAAGGCAACAATTCAGATGCTAGCACAAGCCTTGACCGCTTAGGTCAACCAGCAGAAAGTAGCGCATGTCCCACAGAATGGGAATGTGGTGGCAGCACGAGTCGGAGATTTCCTAATGATTAACCCACAAGATTTTCGTAGGTCAAAGGTGGACAAGGATCCACATGAGTTTATTGACGAGATCTTTATGATCACGAGGTAATGGGGGTGAATGGAGAAGAGTGTGTTGAGTTGTCCTCATACAAGTTGAAGGGGGTTGCACACATTTGGTTTGAATAGTGGAAGGATAGTAGGGAAGCCAGAGCGGGCCCTATCAGTTGGGATGAGTTTCATGTCACATTACTAGATCGGTTCTTTCCTCGGGAATAAGGGAGCTGAAAACGGCTGAGTTCATGAATCTAAAATAAGGGAAGATGACAGTGCAGGAATATGCTCTAGAGTTCACTCGTCTGTCAAAGTACACCCCAAAGTTAGTGGTTGATCAGAGAGTGTGAGTGAGTAGGTTTGTTCATGGGATATCGGACTATCTACACAAGGATTGTAGAAAAGTCATGCTCCATCAGGATATGAATTTTCCTCGAATAGTCTTGTATGCCCAGCAGATGGATGCGGCACATCTGACGGAGAGAGAGGACAAGAAGGCCAGGACATATATTTATAGGTTCTCTTAGCCAAGACCAGGCTGTGGGCATTGACAGCGATGCCACCAGAGATCTTCAACCCAAGCATTTTCAGTTATGAGTGTGCCAACAAGACCTAGGCACACCACAGAGGACGAGCATCAGGCTCCAAGGGTCAGAGCAGCAGGTATGCATATTCCAGTATCCCAGTTTGTGATAAGTGTGGTCGAAGGAACATGGGTCAATGTTTGGCGGGTACAAGTGCTTGCTTCATGTGTGGGAAGCGTGGGCATATGCTAAGAGATTGCCCAACAGCTAGACAGGGCCATGATAGGGGCCGAGGTCCAGCTTCCAGTTCGGCAACTCCACCAACCCACCCACCTCAATAGGGAGCATCTACTAGGATAAGTGGTGGTCAGTGCAAAAATAGATTCTATGCCCTAGCATCCCGCCAGGAGCAGGAGGTCTCCCCGGATTTAGTCACTGGTATGTTATGAGTTCTCCATCTTGATGCATATGCTTTGTTAGCCCCAGGGGCTACCTTGTCTTTCGTGATTCCCTATGTGGCTAGTACTTTCGGAGTCAGTCCCGAAATCTTGTCAGAACCCTTCTCAATCTCTACTCTAGTGGGTGATTTAGTTATAGCTAGACGGGTGTATAGAAGTTGCCCCCTCACAGTCCTTTATAAAGTCACCTCAGAAGATCTAGTAGAGTTAGCCATGACCGATTTAAATTTTATCCTCGGCATGGATTGGCTATTCGCATGTTATGCCTCAGTTAATTTTTGAACCCAGGTAATAGAGTTTGGATTTCTTGTGAGCCGGTCCTAGAATGGAAGGGTAGTTTAGTTATTCCTATAGGTATTTTCATTTCCTACCTTAAGGCTAAAAAGATGATCTCCAAAGGTTATGTATACCATCTAGTTAGGGTTAAGGATGCCACGTCCAAGAACCCAACTATCCAGTCAGTCCCAGTAGCATGCGAGTATCCCGAATTCTTCCCACATGATCTACCGAGAATCCCTCCCGAGCGGGAGATTGATGTTGGTATTGACCTTCTTCCCGGTACGCAGCCTATATGTATTCCTCCTTATCGAATGGCTCTAGCCGAGTTAAAGGATTTGGAGGAGCAGTTGAAGGACCTATTAGACAAGGGTTTCATTAGACCAAGCATATCCCCATGGGGTGCACCAGTTCTCTTTGTTCGAAAGAAAGACGGTTCTCTTCGTATGTGCATTGATTATTTACAATTGAACAAGGTCACCATCAAGAACAGGTATCCTCTACCTAGGATTGATTATTTGTTTGACCAGCTACAGGGTGCTAAATTCTTTTCAAAGATAGATCTCAGGTCCGGATACCATCAACTTAGGGTTCAGGAGAGTGACATCCCAAAAACAGCCTTCAAGACGCGGTATGGTCATTATGAGTTTGTAGTTATGTCTTTTGGACTAAAAAATTGCCTCTTTTATGGACTTGAGGAATAGGGTATTCAATCCATACATAGATATGTTCGTCATCATGTTTATTAATGACATATTGATATACTCTCGGAGCAAGGAGGGGCATGCCACTCATTTGATGGTGGTACTACAACCTCTCAAGGATCGCCAACTATATGATAAATTCAGTATATGTGAGTTTTTGTTGAACTAAGTGGCATTTTTGGGCCATGTGGTGTCAAGTGAGGGCATAAAGGTGGACTCTCAAAAAATAGAGGCGATGAAGAATTGGCCTAGACCAGTGAATCCTTCATATATTAGGAGCTTCTTGGGCTTAGCGGGTTACTATCGGAGGTTTGTTGAGGTTTTTTCATCTATTGCAGTGCCATTGACCAAATTGACTCAAAAGAAAGTGAAATTCCAAAGGTCGAATGCTAGTGAAAGGAGCATTCAAGAATTGAAGACTCGACTTAACTCAGCTCTAGTATTGACCTACCAGAGGGTATCGATGGGTTTGTGGTGTATTGTGATGCTTCTATAATCAGCCTTGGTTTCATATTGATGCAGCACGGTAAAGTGGTAGCATACGCTTCTAGATAGCTGAAAGTTAATGAGAAGAATTACCAGACCCATGATCTTGAATTAGCGGTGGTGGTATTTGCATTGAAGATTTGGAGACACTATTTGTATGGGGTCCATGTAGATGTGTTTACGGATCACAAAATCCTACAATATGTGTTTACATAGAAGGATCTAAATCTACGCCAAAGGAGGTGGTTAGAGCTACTCAAGGATTACGATATGAGTGTCCTTTACCATCTGGGTAAGGCTAATGTGGAGGAAGACACACTTAATAGACTCTCTATGGAGAGTGTGTCCCATGTAGATGAGGGAAAGAAGGAACTGATGAAGGATGTGCATCGGCTTGCAAGGTTGGCAGTTCATTTGGTTGACTCGACCGATACTGGTGTTATAGTTTATAATGGATTAGAATCATCCCTGGTGACTGATGTAAAATCTAGGAAATATGAGGACCCTATTTTGGTGAAGTTAAAGGAATCTGTTCAAAATCAGAAGGTAGAGGTCATCTCCAAAGGGGGAAATGGTGTGCTTTGATATCAGGGTCATTTGTGTGTCACGGACGTTGATGACTTGAGAAATCGGAAGTTGCATGAGGCTTACAGTTCTAGATATTTGATACATCCAGGTGCCACAAAGATGTACCGTCATCTACGGGAGGTCTATTGGCGGAATGGCATGAAGAAGGACATCGCAGAATTTGTAGCTAAGTGACCAAATTGTCAACAAGTGAAGATTGAGCACCAAAGACCAGGGGGTGTGCTTCAAGACATTAGTATCCCTACTTGGATGTGGGATGAAATCAATTTGGACTTCATTACAGGGTTTCCCCGCAGTCATCAACAATATGACTCCTTTTGGATTGTCGTAGATAGGTTGACCAAAGAAGCTCATTTTCTACCGGTCAAAACCACCGATAGAGGAGGATTATGCCAAGCTATACATTGGAGAGATAGTTTGGTTTAATAGAGTAGCCTTTTCCACTATATCAGACAGAGGTACTCAGCTTACCTCTAAGTTTTTGAGATCATTTCAAAAAGGACTTGGTACTTAGGTTAAGCTCAGTACAACATTTCACATGCAAATGGATGGTCAAGCAGAGTGGACAATTCAGACTCTTGAGGACATGTTGAGAGAATGTGTGATTGACTTCAAGGGTAGTTTGGATGACCATTTTCTTCTTATTGAGTTTGCATATAATAACAGCTACCATTCAAGAATTCCGATGGCTCCATTTGAGGCTCTCTATGGGCAGAGATATAGATCGCCCATTGATTCGTTTGAAGTCGGTGAAGCTGCGATGATAGGATCAGATTTAGTCTATGAGGCCATGAAGAAGGTTTAGCTCCTACGGGATAGGTTGAAAATAGCTCAAAGTCGCCAAAAGTCCTATGCCAATATGAGAAGGAGAGATATTGAGTTCAAAGTGGATGATTGGGTGTTTCTTAAGGTGTCTCCCATGAAGGGAGTGATGAGGTGTAGAAAGAAAGGAAAACTTAGCCCTCGTTATGTTTTCCCTTACCGGATTGTGAAGCGGGTTGACAAGGTTACATATGAATTTGAGTTTCCCTTAGAATTAGCTTACATGCATCCTATCTTCCATGTATCTCTAGGTGATCAAGTGATAATGCTCAAACCATACCTCCTACCGAAGTATTAAGCGGTCGTTCTCAATAAAGAACCCAACTAAAGGTTGGGGTCGAACCCACAAGGAAAATGGAAGAGCTAGACTAAAGCCAGTAAGTGAACTTGTTGGTTAGTTACTCAAAATTAGGGGTTCTAAAGAAAGAAATAACTAAAACAACTATTAAATTTTTGTTGAAATCAAGAATGAAGGATAACAAGGGTTTGTGTTCCCCATGGGTTCACAACTACTTCGGGTATACACACATGATCATCACCAACGCTTACTTGTTGAACTGATAACTAAACATCATCCAAACGATTGGTCTGCCCTATTGGATGACTATACTCAATCACCTGGTCAGGTCTCATGAGCGATTGAAAACTAACCATTATCATTATTTCCCAGATATAACTATCCTGCGACCACAACTTAATTTAATACAATGATCATCAAGATCAAGGATTTGTTGTAATTCTCTTTTCCTAATTTGTACCTCCCTAGGCTCAAGCATGTAAAGAATTCGGGCAAGTCCTAACATTGTACATTGTTAAGAAATATTTCAGAATGAAGAGAATACAATACAAGCGTTTTGCATTTGTTTTGAATCACCTTTATGTAACCCTAGCTTGTTAATGCACGATGGTTCCCACAACTCTAGCTATGGAGGTTTTAGCCTCTCATAGTTGCAAGGTTGTGATATGCATTCATCATAAATACATAAATAAATAATTAAAATCGTATATGAGAGAAAAAACTCTTTGATTATATCCTAACTAACTCAAGAACAAGTCACATAGATCAAGAAGAAATCAAGAAAATGTTGATCACAAGCCAATCAACTCAATTCAATGTTGTCTCTATGTCTCTAAAGTTTGCTAACTACTTCCGACCATTCTTATTTCTATCTCTATGAAAATAAAACATAAAACATATTTATACAGAAATAAAAATCCTTTTCCTAGGCTAACTGGGTGAATTTCCATAACTGTTGCTGCCTGTTCCAAAATCGATCCTATGACCCGTAGCAGGTTTGTACGGGTCATACCTGCTTCCCGTGTGTTCTTGACCGGCTGAAATTTGGCTAAGTTTTGGACCTTGGTACGAATCGTATATGCTTTGTACGAGTCGTACAGTGCTTCCGTGGCTTCACTCTGAGAATTCTCAATTTTTCTGATGTTCTTCACGAGTTTGATGGTATGACTCATACCTTAACACCACGACTAGTACTGTCTATCCGTGTCAGGACTCAACCTCTTCTGCGAATCTTCTTAATCTTTCCACGACACAATGCTACGGATCGTACAAGTGTTGTATGACTCGTACTGAGAGTCGTAGGATGCACTCTTCATAACTTAGCCATCTAAAACTTTTCATGATCTTCAGTACGGCTCATTTTGAGACTTGTGACTGAAGCCTATTTTCTATACTTTCAGGCTATCTTTTGGACATTCCTTCGCCGACACCTATTTATCCTGTAACCAAATAAAAAATGTCTTATATTCATATCAACATACCTAAGTCCATGCTATTTTCTTTGTTTTGAGCGTCCAAAGTGTTGTAAACTCACAGCACATCAATACCCTCAATTTAACACTTTTGCATGTCCTCGGACAAAGAAAAGAAAAACTAAATATGATGTTCAAGTTGAAAATAAACCTAGGATACTACAGCCAATACCGAACAAAATTTTCACTATGCATCCAACAACTTTTGACCCTTTTTCCATGAACCAACGTCAGCTAATGTACTACAAGCAACAACAAAACATGCTAAGCAGGAATCATGACATGTCATCTATCTATCAATAGGCAATCAAGTCATCATCGATGCTTTTCAAACACACCAATGGTAAAAGTAAACATAATCTATGTACCCTCACAAAAAATGAAGTCCCCACTCACAGATATAGTGTCATATATTTCATAGGACTAACAAGCGAGACACTCACTCTCACAAAGAAGTTTCAAGTACTATGTATCAGATACCATAGGCTTGCCCTTATTTTCTCTGCTTTGGTTTGTCAGATTGACAAATTAGGATCAGTATTGGATTTTTTGTTTATTGTAATGTGGGCTTTAGGGCGGGACATGATAAATATAAGAGATTTTTTAGTGACTATCCCATCATTGGTACTACATACATTGGTTTCACTATTCACCTATTTCACCCTCTATTCTTTTTATTCCTTTTCCTCCATTTTCACCTCTTTTATGTGCATTTGTATGGGTTTGATGTATTTTCAACTTGTTCAAGAATTTTATATTTTTTCTTTTTAATTTTCTTTTTCAAGATTTACAACTTTTTCATTATTTTTTCACACAACACCTCATTTTTAACCTTTTGTCTTTTCTTTCCCTTTTCTTGTTCCCACCATTCATGCACCCCTACTCTAGCCACAATAAACTTAGCAATTCTGCCTATGTTGAGGTTCACAATATCCAAGGAAGGACCAGGGACAAAACAGGTTCATTGTAAAAAATGGGTACGGTTCATCGATTAATCAAAGAAAACTAGTCTATTAAAGGCTCAAAATTGGGATCAAGGGAATCATATGACTTTCGTAGAGTTATTTAGGAAAAAAGCGAGCTTATCAATGAATAGCCTATGATCATATCCTAAACAACCATCCTTATCCTATGCAAACACCAACCCGACAAGTTCTGGATCATCAACATAGTACTGAACTAAGTATTACACCTCACTCACTCACGGCACATGACTTATATTCACCGTACCTGTCTGGTTTAAAAATGGCTTAACAAGACTCCTCATGATAATAAACTAAATGACATCAAAAGATCCAAAGAAATCATATATGCAGTCTCAAATACATAGTTAGTGCATCAAAAAATTTTAAACAGGGTCAATTATTTTAAAAAATAAAAAACTAGTGCACTTTCATTGGCTAAGTACTCCTAAGTTATTTCCTAATTAAACAGAAATTACAAAATAAGAAAATAAAATCGTAAACATGTCGGTTGTACAAGATAGCATGCCCGAGAGAAAAAGAAACACGACAAGAAAAACCCTTAAATGAATCCAAAAATCATAAAAATCACAAGTACACCCTCTCCCCTTTTTGAAAGTTGATCTTGATCCTCGAAGCATGAACTACAAGAAGAGAGGGAAGGGAACATACCTATGGCGCTCTAGGCGCACTTGT
Organism: Datura stramonium; assembly: GCA_018107945.1. Lineage (NCBI taxonomy): Eukaryota > Viridiplantae > Streptophyta > Magnoliopsida > Solanales > Solanaceae > Datura > Datura stramonium. Next base: position 44,623 of record JACEIK010003321.1, on the reverse strand, counting down.
CATCCAGCGGAGGAGGTACCTCCACTGTAATCGTGGCATAGCAGTGGCCGATGCACTCAATGATGTATCAATAGGGGGAATGGTTATCCCTTCAGTAGCCTGGGCCGCCTCTACAACCTCCATGTTAATTGGGGCTGAAGGTGTCTTTCCCAAAAGGTCCTGACCACTAGCAAGATTGTTATACCCCAAGAACTCAAAGATCAGATCCGGGAGTTGAAATAGGGAAAAAATTAATAATTTGAGTTGCAGGTTCAGAACAGGTCATTGGACGAATCATGAGTTCAGCCCATGAGTCATTAGGTGACTTGTGCGGAAGTCTAGTGAAGAGCAGGAAGTCTGGAGGAAAAGGGTCCCCCATGGGATGTGGAAACAACTCGTGGCTAGACCCCACGTGTCGTTAGGTCAACCGTGGGATAAGGGAGTATGAAAATTAAAGAGGTAAAACCAGTTTACTTAACGAGAGCTAACCATGACTCTTTAGGTCAAGCAACGAGTCGTGGTGTGAGTCGTGAGATGAATATAAGTGAAGTGATATCAGGCAGGCAGTGTACGTAACGGGCATGGCAACGAGTCATTAGCCCCAGTGACGAGTAATCAGGTCGTTCGTTAGGACCACCTGGCAATTATTTCCTGCGAATTAGTAAGCTTTTTCATAAATTCCTAAGATCCTAAGGCCTAAACTACGATGTTTTGGGTTGTGACTAGGGAAATTTAAAGGGGTTAAGCTCAGTTTAGACCTCATTCACTCATGCATGCAAGATAGGGGATTGAGAGGGTGATTCAAGCTTAGCATTCATCAATTTCATTGCAATTCCTTCTTGGGCAATGAAGAGAGGTTAAGAATCAGTTGTTCCAGGTGTGTAAGGCTATCAATGGGTGATTTCTTCCACACCCATGCCCATCCTCTATGATTTTACGAAAATTCTATTAAAAACTCATGGGATTTTGAAGTTGATTTATATAAAATTCTAATGATTGTTATTTGGTTTTGTGATTTTAGAATATTATCATAATCTAAGGTTTTTTATCGGATTTTATGATTTAAATTATTTATAATGTTATCGATTTTGATATATATGTAATTAAGCGTAATTATGCATGACCTATGATAAATCAATTTACAACCTACAATTTTCATTTATTATATTTACAAGCCCAGCATGAATTATGATTCAAACTATGGATTTATGATATTATCGATCATGATTTTATGAATTTCAAGCTATATGCATGATCTACAAGTATGTATGAACTTTACGATTCATGAAGTATGATTTCGCCGACTCACGGGCCTTGTTTCATGGCTAGTTCATGTATGTACAAGCATGTGTATGATTATCATGATTTAACTAGCCCATGAATTCATGCATTTTATACTATGAGCACTATATATGTTTTGGGAGTAGTATCGTACACCGAGTAGGTTTGGGGCTCATGCTAAGCCCCGGATCTCATTAACTACGTGCCACCGTAGGTATGTTGGGACCTCTTTCTTGACTGCTCACGGCCCAAATGGCCCTTTTCATGGTGATATCACACCCTTCATGGTAGTACCCTTGGAAAGATACGAATGGCCTCCTGACTAGGTTTACAGGTCGGACATCATGTGTGCTCAAATGAGGTATATGATCTGGGGCATATTTATATGCCGAATTGATACTCAAATGCATCGCTTTTGCCTTGTTTATCCAACAATGTGTGTACATTCTCATGTAAATGGTAGGGAAGTGTGATTTTATACTAACCAACATGATTAG
>JACEIK010003321.1:15316-25579 GCA_018107945.1 Datura stramonium | reverse complement strand
AAAACTTTTCTATACACTGTTGTCTTCATTATTAGAGTTATAGTAAATTAACACTCAAGAAGGTTTTACCCTGTAGTTCAGTCCCTGTGGGTTCGACATTTCGGTTCTTAAAAAGGGCCACTATATTACTTGTACAACCCGTACACTTGCGGGCTCATCAGTATATCGGTTTAGAGAATCTCCCACTGTTCCTCATGATATATCGATGTTTATGATTATGTATTTTGGCTTAAATCATGTTAAGTAAAGCTCTTCTATTACGATTATGATTATGTTTGCAATTATGAATGTTTTGAAAAGCTTGAGCCCTATGTTATGTTATGATGTTTATGATACGAGCATGACGTCCTACTCTTATGACTATTTATGAGTTTTATATATATTTAAAAAATCCGTTTTACTTACCTTGCATACTCGGTATATTGCATGTACTAACCACATACTTTCTATGTTGTATTATTTATGATACAGGACTCGGTTCTCAGGCTCACCATCCTCAATAGTTCATCAGAGATCGTTATCAGCTTGTGTGGTGAGTCCTCACGTTCCAAGGGCTATTTTATAAACATGTTGATACTTCCAATTTTAGTATTTGTTCAGGTTAGTTCGGAGTGTTGTCCCATCAACCCATCATACATATTAGAGTCTTTCAGACAATGTTCAGTATGTTTGATATATTATGTTATGATATGTTTCTAACATGCCTTATGTTCATTCTTCCACTTATGTGATTGAATTAAATGTATTCTCATTCCATGGGTCGACTCGGGGTCTCTCGGGGCTCTTTGTCCTGAGTCTCGATTTGGGCCTATGGTCGGATCGTGAAAAACTTGATATCAGAGCAATAGGTTTCGAAGTTTCCTATGGTTTCTAAAAGCCACATTATAAGTAGAGTCTTTTTCATAGGTGTGAAGCGCGCCACACTTATGACAAAAAGGCTACTAGACGTTTAGGAAATGTTCCCTTCTATCATGATCTATGTCATGCTATTAAAGTCCTTTACTCTTCTAATTCATGCTATTAGTGCTTGCAGAATCATGCCTCCACGCCGAGTGAATGCCAGAAGAAATGGTAATGGTAATGATCATGAGGGTGTAATGATGGTGAGCATCAGCCAGCTCCACCCGTTCATGAGGAGCACGCACCAGAGCCAGTTGTCCACGCTGAGTTTAGTGCAATGATTCAGATGTTGGCACATGCCATGACTGGCCAGGTTCAAAATCAGAAAGTGGCGCATTATCCTCAGAATGGAAATGCAACCGTAGCTAGGGTGAGGGATTTCTTAAGAATGAACCCTCCGGAGTTCACGAGATCGAAGGTGGACAAGGATCCACATGATTTTATTGATGAGATTCTAATGATCACCCAGGTTATGGGGGTGAACAATGGGGAGAGTGTTGACTTGACCTCTTATAAGCTAAAGGGGGTGGCTCATATATGGTTTAAGCAGTGGAGAGATGTAATGGCAGTGGGTGCAGGCTCGATAGGTTAGGAGGAGTTCCACACAGCAGTTATGGATCGGTTCTTCCTTCGGGAGATGAGAGAGCTCAAGGGGGCCAAGTTGTTATTTTGAAACAGGGTAATATGTCCATTCAGGAGTACGCATTGGAGTTCACACGATTATCCAAGTATACTCCAGATTTGGTGGCTGCCCAGAGGGCTCGGGTGAATCATTTTGTGCATGGGGTGGCAAATTATTTGGACAAGGATTGTAGGATCTATGCTACATATGATATTTACTTTCCCCGCATTGTGTTGCATGAATAGTAGATGGAGTCGGTCTATTAGAGATAGAGGGAGGCCATGAAGGCCAGCACCGACAGCTATGGGACTTCTCAGGTCAGGTCGGGGGGTGGACAGCGTTAGCAGCCCCAGCACAGGTCTATCGCTCAAGCTCCAAATCGGCCAGCACGCCACCTAGATTCAGGGGAGATCGGAGGAGCAGAGCTTCAGAGTCGAGAGGCCAGGGTAGCATACAGGTGGATCACACTTTTCTAGTTGTGCAGGGTGTGGCAAGAATCACCCTGGGAGGTGCTTAGTTGTCTCAAATGCTTGTTTCGGGTGTGGAAAATCCAGACACAGACTTAAGAATTTTCCCTCAGCCAGATCAGGGGTCGGTGGAGCCCATGTGACAACTATTGGTTCTACCTCTCTAGCAGCATGTCCTCCTCAATAGGATGCCTCTACTAGTTTAATTGGCAGTTAACGCCAAAACACCGCCAGGAGTAGGAGGCTTCACCAAATGTGGTCACTGGTATGCTGCAAGTATTCCATATTGATGCTTATGCCTTGTTAGATCTATGAGCTACTTTGTCTTTTGTGACCGCTTATATTGCTAGTAGATTTGGAGTTAGCCCTGAAATCCGATCAAAATAGTTCTCAATCTCTACTCCAGTCGGTGATTCAATTGTAGCTAGGCGGGTGTATAGAGGTTGTCCCATTACAGTATGCATAAGGTAACCTCCGCAGACTTAGTAGAGTTAGCTATGACTGAGTTTGACATCATTTTGGGCATGGATTGGTTGTTTGCGTGTTACGCTTCGATTAATTGTAGGACATGTATGGTGGAATTCTAATTTCCAGGTGAGACAGTTTTGGAGTGGAAGGGTAATTAAGTTGTACTGGCCGTTCGGTTTATTTCATATCTTAAGGCCAGGAAAATGATTTCTAAGGGCTGCGTGTATCACTGATTTAGGGTTAAGGATGTTGAGTTCGAGGCCCCGACTAACCAGTCAGTTCCGGTGGTGTGTGAGTATCCGGAGGTTTTTGCCGAAGCCATAGAAGCTGAATATCCGCTTCATTTGCTCAACTTCATTCAGTGAGTTTGTGAAGATCCGTGGTTCTTCCTGGATACTCCACTTGGCTTGGTTTTGGCAGTGAGAGAAGTGCCTTTCTCATAAATTTCTCTTGCTCCAGGCACTCTCCACCGGAATGTGCGGTTCTCTCTAGACGGGGTCTGTTCTTGCTCATCATTAGGAGCCTCCTCCTCTGATTCATCACTACAAATTGCCTCTCCAAATTAGGTCTCCTCAGACCCTTCTTCTACATTTGAGTTATTTCCTGACTCCTGATTACCTTTTTTAGCTCCCTCCTCAATCTGGGGAGCTTGGGCAGATGTGGCAGTAGCTGCGATGGCTTGTGATTTTGCCTTTGCCCTAGTGGTTCTATTTCCGTCGGTGTCGGATGTATCAACCTAGTACTCCTCAAATGAACAACTAGGGGAGTGGCATGCTTGCTCAGGCTCAAATTCAGATGTTTCATCATGTAATATCTTCCGAGCAGCTGCTTTGGATGCTTTGTTCTTCATCATCATTGTACCTATAGAGATGAGGGTTAGAATCCCATATCTGAGAAAGGAAAACAAGAATAGAAATTCTTAGTATCTAACCACGGGTCAATAGTACGAGTCATACCTCAAAGGTAGGACTCATATGAAGTCCCAAGAATCCTATGTGAACCATACTACTCATGGGTACGAATCATACTACGAAGGTACGACCCGTACCTTGAGTAATCTGAGGATGCCCCTATACTGCAATTTTCTCTGTATTTTTCCACGACTCATGGTCTGATCCGTAGGTCAATTCTACGAGTCATAGGAAGGACCTTTCTGCCTCATCTTGTCTTGGCCCTGTTCAGGCCTTTGATACAAATGCACAGTATGACTCATAGTGACAACCCACGAACCGTACTGTGTTTCGTACCTCAATTCTTGACTTATTTTGTCCAGCTTATAGGGATTCTTTTTCATGATTTGGGTACTCAAAATTCCCAGGTCTAGTCATGTAATTCAATCCATTTAACCTACTCATCCCTCCTCTTTTAGTCACTACCCATAAGTCATTGTTAAATGCTTCAATGCACAAGTTTATCCACTATAAAAAAAACTTCCTAGTCACACATAGTCCAATAACACCATTGCTTATTGTCTCTTTGAAATATTTTGAGACCAAAATGAAGACTCATAGGGTTTTTGACAATCAAGATTTCACGCACATAATAAATCAATAGACTTACTTGTGATTGTTTTACTTCGACTGGCAATCAAGAATGTGAGTTGAGATGAACTTGATTTGAGAAAAAGAATTGCTTGATTGTTCTTTTCCCTTGGGTTAGGGATGTGAGGGATTCAAAGGTATAGTTCGTGCTTTGGTTTTGTTCGCATGGGAAAGGGGTCTGCTTTAGGTTTTAAGTTTAAATAAGTGAGGGCAGATTCAGAAAATATGGGCCGAGTTGGGTAAATTCAAAGATTTTGACGCATCACAACTCGTACCACGAGTCGTGGGGATACCTTATGACTCGTCCCTTGGACCTGTAAGTCAGAGTTTGAAATCCTTACCAGAGGACCTACGAGTACATCCTACGACTCATACAAGGTGGTTATGGTTTGTATGATGACTCATAGGTCTTCTCTTTGAAATACATCTCTGAACCTCTCCACGCCTCCTACTACCGCTCGTATGATGCTTTCATGAGTCATATTCAGAGCCGTAGCAGCTGCTTTTCAACAGTCTTTCTGCCTCCTATTTTTTTCTTCCCTGCACAATGAACACACATTAGTTCCATCACTTGGGTTGCCTCCCAAGAAGCACTTGATTTAATGTCACGGCATGATGCAGGTAGCTCGGTTACTCAAAATTCACCAAGACACCACTTGGGCTGCCTACCAAAAGTGCCTGATTTAATATTGCGGCACAATGCAAGTCTCTTGACTACTCAAAATTCGTCAAGTGACTTGATTTCATCATCAAGCGCTGAGATTACACTAAATTCCTTAGGTTGCTGCATTGTCTGGTAGATGTTGAAAGTTACCTCTTCTTTGTTTAATCTAAACTTCAGCTGGCTAGCCTCCACATCTATTAAGGCCCTTCCAGTTACAAGGAATGGTCGCCCCAAAATGATGGGGACCTCATAATCAACCTCGCAATCAAAAATCACGAAGTTTAATGGGAATATGAATCTGTCTACTTTAACAAGTGCATCAAACTGGATCCCTACTGTCTTCTTTACAGTACTGTCAGCCATCAGTAGCCTCATTTTGGTTTGTGTGGGGGCTCCTAAGCCCAATTTCTTGAGTACTGCCAAGGGCATCAGGTTGATGTTTGCTCCCAGATCACAAAGTGCCATAGCAAACTCAACATTGCCAATGGTGCAAGGTATAGTGAAAGCACCTGGGTCTTCCTTCTTTTGAGCCAGGACCCGTGTAGCTATGGAACTATAATGATGTACATTGTCTACAAGCTCATAGCTTATGGACCTCTTGTTTGTCACCAAGTCCTTCATAAATTTAGCATATCCCGGCATTTGTTCCAATGACTCAACCAATGGTATGTTCACAGATAATTGCTTAAGCACTGAAAAGAATTTTTGGAACTTACCATTTCCACCTTTTTCTTCATTCTTTGATTGAATGGAGACAGTATTCGCAGGATAGCTCAGTACAATTGAGTCTCTCCTTGATCAATGTCAGGTTCTTTCTCACCAATCGGGGCCTCTGGCAACTCAGCACTCTTCTCATTCTCCTCAATTATGCTCTCTTTCTTTTGCAGTCAAACCAATAGCATATGTACCGACCGCTGCATCTACCTCCCTGGTATGCCATGCTCTATTTGTCTTGGTCACCCTGTCAGCGATAGTAGCAGCTTGCTCCTAGTTGTGACTCATCAATGCTCCACCTGCCACTGTGTCTGCCACAACTTTTGTGCTATTCTTTAAAGACCTGTAAAAAATTTCCATCAAACTGTCATCTGGGATCTTATGGTTTGGGCACTTTGTCAAATTCTTCTTGAACCTTATCTAGGTTTCATGAAGTGCCTCGATTTTGAGTTGTCGGAAATTGTATATCTCATCCTTTAGCTAAAACATTCTAGAGGGGAAAAATATCTCTCCAATAAGGCTTGCTAGAGTTCCTTCCAGCTGGTTATGGAGTCGTTGGGCAACTTCGATAACCATAAAGTAGCTTCCCCTGATAGAGAAAAGGGGAAAAGTCTAAGCCTAGTGGCATCTTGGCTAATTCTGGGCACCCTGTAAGCCTTGCATATTCCAAGGAAGTTCATCATGTGCAAGTTGACATCATCCACCGCATGATCACAGAATACCCCCTTTCATTTTTAACAGTTGAATCATGGTGCTCGTGATGTCGAATTTTTCCCCTGCGGGCAGTGGTGGTGATATAATTGCTCCAGTTTACCTAACTTCATCAATGATTGGGTCCTCATCATCGAAAAACTGAGGGGCAAGTCTATGACCTCTATTTCCCCTCCCATATCGACCAACATTAACATCTTCTTCTCTGACATCTTTCGTATCCTAAAGTGCAGCTTGCCGAGCTAGCTCATCTTGGCTAGCTTCTTCAGATATGTAGTCATCTCTCTAGTCCTAGTTTTTCATTCTGCGCAGTGTTCATTCAATTTTGGGGTTCAATGGAATCAGAGGATTTCCACTACTCCGAGTTCTTGGCATTCATCGGAAAACAACCTGTAGTTATCAAAAATAAAAATAAAACGTAATTAAAGAAATAACTACTAAAAGTAAAATACAAGAAAATAATCTAGTCTTAGCCGTATTCCTTGGCAATGAGTTCCACTTTTTGATAATTCTCAAGCCATACCTCCTATTTAAGTATGAAGCAGACGTTGTCAATAAATAACCCAACTAGAGGTTGGGATCGAACCCACAGGGAATATGGAAGAGCTAGACTAAAGCCAGTTAGTGAGCTTGTTAGTTAGTTACTTAAAATTGGGGGTTCTAAAGAAAGCAATAATTAAAACAACTGTTAAAATTTTGGTTGAAATCAATAATGAAGGATAACTAGGCTTTGTGTTCCCTATGGGTTCATAACTACTTTGGGTATACATACGTGATCATCACCAATGCTTATTTGTAGAACTGATAAAAAAAGTTCATCCAAATGACTGGTTCATCCCTATTGGATGACTATACTCAATCACCGGGTCAGGTCTCATGAGCTATTGCAAGCTAACCGTTATCAATATGTCCCAAATATAACTATCATATGACCATAGCTCAAGTTAATACAATGATCATCAAGATCAAGGCTTTGTTGTAATTCTCTTTTCCCAATCTCTACTTCTCTAGGGTCAAGCAAGTGAAGAATTCGGGAAAGTCCTAATGTTGTAAAATTTTAATAAACATTTAAGCATGAAGAGAATACAATACTAGAATTTTTTCATTGAGTTTGAATCACTTTTATGTAACCCTAGCTTATTAATCCACCATGGTTCTCACAACCCTATCTACAGAGGTTTTATCCTCTCATAGTTGTAAGGTTGTGATATGCATTCATCATTAGATAAGTAAATCAATACTTACAATAATAGATGAGAGAAAAAACTCTTTGATTATATCTGAACTAACTCATGAACAATTCACAAAGATCGAGATGAAATCAAGAAAAGGTTGAGCACAAGCCAATCAACTCAATTCAATGTTGTCTCTGTATTCTCTAAAGTTCTCTAACTACTTCCAAATGTTCTTCTCTCTCTCTCTAATGAAAACAAAACATAAAACATATTTTTACAGACATAAAAATCCTTTTCCTAAGCTAACAACATGAATTTCCATAACTGGTGCCACTTGTTCCATGATAGATCCTACGACCCGTAGCAGCTTTGTACAGGTCGTACATATTTCCCATGTGTTCTCGATCGTCTGAAATTTGGCTAAATGTTGGACCTTAGTACGACTTGTACATGCATCCTATGAGATGTACTGTGCTTCTGTGTCTTTACTCTAAGAATTCTCAATTATTCTTAAGTTCTTCACGAGTTTGATGGTATGACTCATACCTTGAGGCAACGACTAGTACTGTCTATCCGTGTCAGGAGTAAGTGTCTTCTGAAAATCTTATAAATCTTTCCACGACTCAATGCTACGGCTCAGAGTAGCATTGTAACACTTGTACTAAGAGTCATAGAATGCACTCTTCATAACTTAGCCATCTGAAACATTTCACAATGTTTATTACAACTCGTATTGAGACTTGTGACTTAAGCCTATTTTCTGCACATTCAGGCTATCTTTTGTACATTTTTACTTCAACACCTATTTATCCTGTAACCAAAATAAAATTTACTTATATCCATATAAACATTCCTATGTCCATGATATTTTCTTAGTTTTGAGTGTCGAAAGTGCTGTAAACTCACAACAGATCATCCAGCTTAAGTTTTTTCGGTGGACAGTGTCGGTGTGAAAGAGAGTTTTAGTTGTGAAGAGGTTCCAATGGATATACTAGATCGACAAGTTCACATGCTAAGGAACAAGGAAGTAGCTTCAGTTAAAGTTTTATGGAGGAATTAGCATGTTGAGGGAGCTATGTGAGAAGTCGAAGCTGATATGATGGCTAGATAACCACATTTATTCCAACTAGCTAATTTCCAACTTGAGGTATCAGTTTTGCCTCAAAATCTATTCATTTTCATGTTCAGTTCATGTGCCCCAGTTTATTTCACATATATGGATGTATGTATGATTCATGAATTCAGTTCAAATATGTAATTCAATTTGAGTTAGTCATTCCATCAGTTTTTAGCTTATATGATCAGTATTTGAGTATGATGATTGTGTTTCTCATCTTTTCTTTATGGTTTTCAACATTCAAGGAGGAATTTTCCCAAGGGGGATATTGTTATACCCCGAAAGCCCTAAAGACAGACTCGGGAGTTGAAACGGAGAAAATAGGATTTTCTGCACCAAGTCACAGAACGAGTAGTCTTGTGAACCATGGGGTAGACCACGAGTCAACAAGTGACTCGTGGTGAGGTGCATGACTTAAGATGGAAATTTTGAGTTTGGAGTCCCCACGGACATGACCACGAGTCGTGGTCAGTCCCTAAGACTCATTACGTCAGTCGTGGTTAGGGAGAAGGTTCAGGAAGGAGGACTTCTGTAGTACACTTAGTAGGTGGGTCACCATGACTCGTTGGGTGCACCACGAGTTGTGGTGTGTCCCGTGATGAGCCCAGGTATGTTTTTGGCAGCGAAGACCATGAGTCATGGTCACCAATAATGACTCATGCAGTATCCCGTGATGATCCCTGGGGAAATGTTGAAAGTGTACTCGACGATTCGTAGCCAGGAGTCGTGGCCTTGAACGACGACTCGTCTAGTCCCTATGATCGAATTTTGTAAGAGCTTATCCGTAATTCCTATGATCATAAGGCCTAAACTACATCATTTTAAGCTAGGAATAGTGAAGTTTAAGAGGGGCAAGTTCATTCTAGGCTATTGTAATTCACGTATGCAAGAGTAAAGGTCTAGAGAGGTGATCAAGCTTAATTTCCTTCTAGTTTCATCAATTCTTCCTTGGGTAATCAGAGAAATAATAGAACCAGATCATCTCTGGTATGTAAGGTTCTGAATGGGTAAATTTGTTCAAACCCATGCGTAATCCCTCTCTAATTCTTGAAAATCTATATGTTGATCCTATGGAGTTTTAACCCAATGCATGAATTTTCCTAAGTTTCTACCATGGGTTTGATCTAAGCATGTTTCTATTATCGAATTATGATTCATGGGCAAGTTTTACATTATTTTCAATTATAACATGTTTCAAGCTTTATAAATTAAAATGCCCATCCATTAGAAGTTAATGAAAGTTGAGATTTATGATGAATGTTCAAGTATGATGAGATATTATTGATTAAAAGTATGTTTTTAAGTTACCCATATCGATGATCCTATTTTCAAGTGAGTTATGTATTTTCAAGCATGTTTAAGTATTGGGCAAGCCCATATGTTCAAGTATGATTATGACTTCAAGTTGATTAGCTTACCACATGATTTTCGAGTCAAGACTCCCAATTATGTTCAGTTTGTGGTATTGTTTGAGCCAAGACTCCTCTTCTATGAGTCATATTGATATATATTCATAATTATTGAGCTTCGTCAATAGATGATGGTCAGCTTCATTGAAAAACGATGGTGAGCATATGCATGTTTTAAGAGTAGTGTCTAGCACTGAGTAGGCTAAGGGTCAATCAACCCTATGCCTCAGAATACGTGCCAACATAGGTATGATCATATTATTTTGGGACCTCCTATGTGAACTTTCCCTTACCCCAAGGGCCCTTAAGCTTGATATTAATATCATGGTAGCGTCCTTAGCCCTGGAAAAGCTTTGGATGGCTCTGCCCACTTAAGTGTGATAGTTGGGACCACGTAAGCTCTATCGTGGTAATGTCAGTAATATAACAAGTCTCCCATTATTCCTCATGATTTCAGTTATGCATGTTTATCATT